>JAODAL010012493.1:0-95179 GCA_025379985.1 Phyllomedusa bahiana | reverse complement strand
GTTATGCCCAGTGAAACTAAAAGGTGGTTGAAAGATCCTTTTTCTGGCACTTTTTAATCTGGGGTCATGCAGGTTTGGGGCTCATGCTGTGGCTCAGGACAGGTATAGTCAATGTCCAGTTCAACTAAAATGGTGGTTCAAAGACTCCTTTTCCGGCACTTTTTAATTTGAGGGTCAGACAGGTTTAATGGTCATACTGCGGTCCAGGACAGGTATAGTTAATGTCCAGTTCAACTAAAATGGTGGTTGAAAGACTCCTTTTTCTTGCACTTTTTAATCTGTGGGTCAGACAGGTTTAATGGTCATACTGTGGTACAGAAAAAGTATTGGCAATGTCCAGCTCAACTAAAATTGTGGTTGAAAGACTCCTTTTTCCGGCACTTTTTAAATGTGGGGGTCATGCAGGTTTGGGGCTCATGCTTTGGCCCAGGACAGGGATAGTCAATGTCCAGTGAAACTAAAATGGTGGTTGAAAGACTCCTTTTTAAGGCACTTTTTAATCTGGGGTCATGCAGGTTTGGGGCTCATGCTGTGGCCCAGGACAGGTATAGTCAATGTCCAGCGAAACTAAAATGGTGGTTGAAAGACTCCTTTTTCCCGCACTTTTTAAATCTGGGGTCATGCAGGTTTGGGGCTCATGCTGTGGCCCAGGACAGGTATAGTCAATGTCCAGTGAAACTAAAATAGTAGTTGAAAGACTCCTTTTTCCGGCACTTTTTAAATCTGGGGTCATGCAGATTTGGGGCTCATGCTGTGTTCCAGGACAGGGATATTCAATGTCCAGTTTAAATAAAATGATGGTTCAAATCATACTGCCTTCTGGCACTTTTTAATTTGTGGGTCATGCAGGTTTAAGGCTCATGCTGTGGTGCAAGACAGGGATAGTGAATGGTCTGTGATTTTTTTTCTGTGGCTTTTATAACCTAAGTGTGTTGCCTAAGATGTAGCACGTATCAATTTGACTGTTGTGGATGTTAATTCCAGCTTCTCCAGCCCTGTTTTGGTGTAAGAATGAAGGTGTTGTTGCTCTCCCATAGACTTTAATGGTCATCGATCATAATTAGTGTTGAGCGATTATTATCGACAAAGTTGAAATCGGCACAGTTTTTATGTTGATCGAAATTTTTAGATCATGCGATAATTTAGGTTAAAATCTGTGCATCATCTATTAAGATCGCGCCATTTTCGGCGCTTCCTGTCATTTTGGTGGCCAGCAAATCAGCTTACAGAATAGAGCAAGGTGAGATGTGTGTGCGACGTCATGACTGGGATGTGTATGGTTGCGATTGTCTGGAAAAATCACATGACCTCGTTTTACATAGAACAGCCCTTCCTGTTCAGCCTCAGTGTCTCTCAGCGTCTCATAGCAGTAGGACGTGCGCTCTGCCTGTGTCCAACCAGCTCAGCGAAATTATTCTATTTCTTCACAGAGAAAGCTCTACTGTTAGCTGTGATACTTACAACTTAGTTAGATTAGAGAGTGGAAGATTTTATTTAGTTAGGTAGAGAATTTTAAAGGAGCATCTACCGCTGTAAAGTCACGGAGGGGAGCGGGGGGGAGAGGGGGCCCGCGGGCGAACACAGACAAGCTCTATAAAGAATACTGGATAAAGTTCACCAAGACTTAGTGTAGACATTGCACTGCAATAGCTTTATTATTAACAGTTTTCTATTGAAATATTTCCTGGATATTGGGCAGCCTGAACTTATATTAGGATACACATCTTTTCTAGTAACTGCAGGTCTCTTTGTTAGGTGCAAAACTCCACTTTTATTATCAGTATACATTTCAGATAGGTGTTCATTTTCAATTTTGCCCATTCCACCTTTGTTGATATATCCACCTTGCAGTTAAATTAGAATCCAGCAATTTTGTAGTCAGCACAGGTTGATAGGTGCCAAAAATACCTTGTATTATCCGAATAAATTTCACTTTGGCGCACTACAGCTTTGTTCATTGAGGCACCTTGCACTTAAATGTGAATACTGCAATTTTGTAGTCACCACAGGTTAATTGATAGGTGCCAAAAAATACCTTTTATTATCCGAATACATTACAGATACGTGTTTTTTTACTTTGGCGCACTACAGCTTTGTTCATTGAGGCACCTTGCACTTAAATGTGAATACAGCAATTTTGTAGTCACCACAGGTGAATTGAAAGGTGACAAAAATACCTTGTATTATCCGAATACATTTCAGATACGTGTTTTTTCACTTTGGCGCAGGCCAGCTTTGTTGATAGATCTACTTTGCAGTTAAATTTGAATCCAGCAATTGTGTAGTTACCACAGGTGAATTGATAGGTGCCAAAAATACCTTTTATTATCCGAATACATTACAGATACGTGTTTTTTCACTTTGGCGCACTACAGCTTTGTTCATTGAGGCACCTTGCACTTAAATGTGAATACAGCAATTTTGTAGTCACCACAGGTGAATTGAAAGGTGCCAAAAATACCTTGTATTATCCGAATACATTACAGATACGTGTTTTTTTTACTTTGGCGCACTACAGCTTTGTTCATTGAGGCACCTTGCACTTAAATGTGAATACAGCAATTTTGTAGTCACCACAGGTGAATTGATAGGTGCCAAAAAATACCTTTTATTATCCGAATACATTACAGATACGTGTTTTTTTACTTTGGCACACTACAGCTTTGTTCATTGAGGCACCTTGCACTTAAATGTGAATACAGCAATTTTGTAGTCACCACAGGTGAATTGATAGGTTCTAAAAAATACCTTTTATTATCCGAATACATTTCAGATACTTGTTTTTTTCACTTTTGGTCATTTTGCTGTGACATGCAGCTATACTACAGGTCCTATAATAAAAAAAATGTTGTTTCTAACAGACATTTGTTCTTCACAATTGTCCAAAGTGGCTCAAGGGTCATGCTTTGAATTTTTGGGGGCATTTTGCTGTGACATGCAGCTATACTACAGGTCCTATTATAAAAAATTTTTGTTTCTGACAGACATTTTTTCTTCACAATTGTCCAAAGTGGCTCAAGGGTTATGCTTTGAATTTTTGGGGGCATTTTGCTGTGAAATGCATCTATACTACAGGTCCTATTATAAAAAAAAAAATTGGTTTCTAACAGACATTTTTTCTTCACAATTGTCAAAAGTGGCTCATGGGTCATGTTTTGAATTTTTTGGGGGCATTTTTCTGTGACATGCAGCTATACTACAGGTCCTATTATAAAAAAAATGTTGTTTCTAACAGACATTTGTTCTTCGCAATTGTCAAGAGTGGCTCAAGGGTGATGGGGCTGTCAGAAACAGGAATAAGTAGGACAATGGACACATATTGCAAAATGACTTGTTTTTGCAAGATCTTAAACAGAGCTATCAATCCTTATATTGAGACAACCCATTTAATACAATTAAAAAAGAGAAACAAAGACATGGTGGGATTCCATCCTATTTTAAAAATGTGTTTTCTAGAATTAAACTACTAAAAAACTTGCATGTACAAAATAGCTGGTAAAAAAATTCCTCTGAATTGTACAAGGGAGGTACAGGAAAACTTGACCAGATGTAGGTTATTCAGAGGACATGGAGTATGGAGCACGGACAGAGAACAAAGTACAGAGACAATTTCCACCAGCACGTTGAGTAAAATGAGAAAAAGAATGCCAAGAAAAAGGGCACCTGGGTGGAACAGGAGCGTTAACCACCAGTATTTCCAAGTGAAGCTCATTTGGTCCGCACTCATACGGAGGGGCAAGCGCTACCCAGGACAGGGACAGTATATGTCCAGTGAAACTAAAATGGTGGTTGAAAGACTCCTTTTTCCAGCACTTTTTATCTGGGGGGTCATGCAGGTTTGGAGCTCATGCTGTGGCCCAGGACAGGGATAGTCAATGTCCAGTTCAACTAAAATGAGGTTGAAAGACTCCTTTTTCCGGCACTTTTTAAATGTGAGGGTCATGCGGGTTTGGCGCTCATGCTGTGGCCCAGGACAGGTAGAGTCAATGTCCAGTGAAACTAAAATGGTGGTTGAAAGACTCCGTTTTCCGGAACTTTTTAATCTGGGGTCATGCAGGTTTGGGGCTCATGCTGTGGCCCAGGACAGGGATAGTCAATGTCCAGTGAAACTAAAATGGTGGTTGAAAGACTCCTTTTTCCGGCACTTTTTAATCTGGGGTCATGCAGGTTTGGGGCTCATGCTGTGGCCCAGGACAGGGATAGTCAATGTCCAGTGAAACTAAAATGGTGGTTGAAAGACTCCTTTTTCTGGCACTTTTTAAATGTGGGGGTCATGCAGGTTTGGGGCTCATGCTGCGTTCCAGGACAGGGATATTCAATGTCCAGTTCAAGTAAAATGATGGTTCAAATCATACACCCTTCTGGCACTTTTTAATTTGTGGGTCATGCAGGTTTAAGGGTCATGCTGTGGTACAAGACAGGGATAGTGAATGGTCTGTGATTTTTTTTCTGTGGCTTTTATAACCTAAGTGTGTTGCCTAAGATGTAGCACGTATCCATTTGACTGTTGTGGATTTTAATTCCAGCTTCTCCAGCCCTGTTTGGGTGTAAGAATGAAGGTGTTGTTGCTCTCCCATAGACTTTAATGGTCATCGATCATAAACTACTCGACCATCGACTATCTTGTCGATGATGGTCGACTATCGATCATCGACCGATGTCGATAGCCAACGTAATCGCTCAACACTAATCATAATCTATCATCGACCATCGAATATCTTGTCGATGATGGTCGACTATCGACCAGCGACCGATGTCGATGGCCAACGTAATCGCTCAACACTAGTTATTACATTTCAAGAATCTGATTTTGTTATAACATTACATCCTATTGCGCCTATTTTTCATTCTTTCTCTAAAGTGCACAAACCTGGTTTTCTTCCTTCGAACAATTGTCGCTGGCTTTGGCTCTCTTAATGAACATCTCAGCGCCTGAGTGGATAATTATCTTCAACCTTTGATTCCTTTGATTCCTGGATATTTAAGAGATTCTAAATATGTTCTCAATAGTCTTTCACATATAGTTTGGGAACCTTCATTTGTCTGGCTTACTACTCATGTTTCTTCTCTATACACAGTTATACCCAGGGGCGTTGCTAGGCAGTATTATCCGGGGCAAAAGCCCCGGATAATACTGTCTGTGCCCCGAATCTCGCCAGGCTCCAGGAGCTCCTGGAGTGCTGACAGTCTCTTAGGCTGCATGGGCGTCGGCTGGACGTACATAATTGCAATGCTCTGGCAATGTCAGGGAGAGTAAGAGCGGACTCCCGGAGAGCTGCTGAATGTCCCGCACTGGCTGCTGCTGCTACAAGTGTTCATCTCCCTGAAAAGTTTAACCCCGCCCCCAAGTCAGGAGGAGAGGAAACACTGAGCCTGTAACAAGCAGCAGAGCAGTGCGCGGGTGCAGCTCTCCTCTGCTATTAGAGCTGCTAATAGATTGTGCAGGGCTACCCACAGCAGCTCAGCAGAGCTGACCCCATATACAGTGAGCAGCACAGTAAGGCTATGTCCACACTGCACATGATTACGATCGTATCTCCGGCGCTTTTCATTTTTTAAAAGCGCCGGAGATACGATCATCAGTGTGGTGCCATAGACGGCAATAGAAAAGACGGGTTGCTGTCTACACAGCTCGTCTTTTCTCTGCCCGTCTTTCGGCAGTGGCGTATTATACAACATGTTGTATAATATGCCGGTACTTCTCGTCTTCTTGACGTCTTCCCATACAATGCTATTGTATGGGGGGCGTCGGGAAAATGAGAAGCGGCTGCGGCTTTTGCACAAAGCGTGACAAAAGCCGCGGTCCTGCATCAGAGAAAGAACGGCCGCTTTAAGGGCCGTTTTTTCTTTGATGCAGTGTAGACATAGCTTAAGAAGAGCAGAGGGGAGAAAACGCTCCTACCGCGGAGCTGCTGTGGGGGAGGGGAGAGGCGCTGACTGCAGGTAGTGAACAGCAGTATGAGACCGTGCCCCAGGAGGAGAGGGGAGAGTGCACGCTGAGTTAGTTGGTGACAGAGAGAGGTAATAGAGTGCTGACAGGAAGAGGTGAAGTCATAGTTGCCAACTTTTGAAAATGGAAAAGCAGGAGATTAAAGAGGGCGGTGCGCGTAGCGTGGTGCGGCAAAAATTTGCATGGACACGCCCATCTTTCTGTGTGCCACACCCCTTCAAAAAGCCACACCCACTCCGCCTAACTACATAATGGCTTTGGAAGAAAGCCAGGTAGATGCCCTTATAGCCAGGTGGTAGCCCACCATAACCAGGTAGTGCCCCTTACAGGCAGGTAGATGCCCCCTTGTAGCAAGGTAGATGCCACCTCTGTAGCTAGGTAGATGCCCCCCCTTTGTTAGCCAGGTAGTTGCCCCCTTTGTAACCAGGTAGTGCCCCCTTTAATAGTCAGGTAGTTTCCCCTTTAGTAGCCAGGTAGTTGCCCCCTTTAGTAGTCAGGTAGGTAGTGCCCCCCTTTAGTAGTCAGGTAGGTAATGTCCCCTTTAGTAGCCAGCCAGGTAGGTAGTGCCCCCTTTAGTAGCCAGCCAGGTAGTTGCCCCCTTAAGTAGCCAGCCAGGTAGTTGCCCCCATTGTAGCCAGCCAGGTATTGCCCCCATTGTAGCCAGCCAGGTAGTTGCCCCCATTGTAGCCAGCCAGGTGTTGCCCCCATTGTAGCCAGCCAGGTATTGCCCCCATTGTAGCCAGCCAGGTAGTTGCCCCCATTGTAGCCAGACAGGTAGACCCCCCTCCCCATTGTAGCCAGGCAGAGCCCCCCATGTAGTTAATAAAAATAAAATAATAAATTCCACTTACCTGACCAGGCTCCTGCAGCTCCGGCCAGGCTCCTGCCCGATCTCCTCAGCGACGCAGGGGAATGAGATCAGCCGCGCGTCATTTCCCCTGCGCCGCTGAGCTGTCTGTTCCGCGCGCACAGACGCCGGACATACAGGGGGAGGAGGGAGGAGGGAGCGTTCCCTCCTGCCTCCTCCCCGCACAGTGAGACCGCGGGCGGGTGAGCGGACCCTGCTCCCGCTTCACCCGCCCGTGGGAACGGACCGTCGGCGCCTGCTGGCGGCGGGAGAAATGCCAACTCAACCGGGAGGGCGGGGGGGGACCCCAAATAGCGGGACCCCCCCCGCCAAAAACGGGAGAGTTGGCATGTATGGGTGAAGTGCTGCTGTGGGAGGGGAGAGAGGTGCTGAGGAGCAGAACTGGGGGTGATGGTGCCTCAGGAGGAGAGGGGAGAGTGCACGGTGAGTGGTCTTGTAAGTGGAGTGGTGCTGAGAGGAAGAGGTGAAGTGCTGCTGTGGGGGAGAGGAGTTTAGATGATGGGAAAACATGAAGAGACAGATGAGAGGGGAGCTTTACAGTGAAGCAAGTGACTGGTGCTGCAAGAGCAAAGGTGGGAGAGTGGTGCTGCAGGGAGAAGAGATGGAGCTGTGGGGAGGTAGGGATGATGGTGGGGTGCTGCAGGGAGAAGAGATGGAGCTGTGGGGAGGTAGGGATGATGGTGGGGTGCTGCAGGGAGAAGAGATGGAGCTGTAGGGATGATGGTGGGGTGCTGCAGGGAGAAGAGATGGAGCTGTAGGGATGATGGTGGGTGTGCTGCAGGGAGAAGAAATGGAGCTGTAGGGATGATGGTGGGTGTGCTGCAGGGAGAAGAGATGGAGCTGTAGGGATGATGGTGGGTGTGCTGCAGGGAGAAGAGATGGAGCTGTAGGGATGATGGTGGGTGTGCTGCAGGGAGAAGAGATGGAGCTGTGGGGAGGTAGGGATGATGGTGGGTGTGCTGCAGGGAGAAGAGATGGAGCTGTGGGGAGGTAGGGATGATGGTGGGTGTGCTGCAGGGAGAAGAGATGGAGCTGTGGGGAGGTAGGGATGATGGTGGGTGTGCTGCAGGGAGAAGAGATGGAGCTGTGGGGAGGTAGGGATGATGGTGGGGGTGCTGCAGGGAGAAGAGATGGAGCTGTGGGGAGGTAGGGATGATGGTGGTGTGCTGCAGGGAGAAGAGATGGAGCTGTGGGGAGGTAGGGATGATGGTGGGTGTGCTGCAGGGAGAAGAGATGGAGCTGTGGGGAGGTAGGGATGATGGTGGGGGTGCTGCAGGGAGAAGAGATGGAGCTGTGGGGAGGTAGGGATGAGGGTGGGGGTGCTGCAGGGAGAAGAGATGGAGCTGTAGGGATGATGGGTGTGCTGCAGGGAGAAGAGATGGAGCTGTAGGGATGATGGTGGGTGTGCTGCAGGGAGAAGAGATTGAGCTGTAGGGATGATGGTGGGTGTGCTGCAGGTAGAAGAGATGGAGCTGTAGGGATGATGTTGGGTGTACTGCAGGGAGAAGAGATTGAGCTGTGGGGAGGTAGGGATGATGGTGGGTGTGCTGCAGGGAGAAGAGATGGAGCTGTGGGGAGGTAGGGATGATGGTGGGTGTGCTGCAGGGAGAAGAGATGGAACTGTGGGAGGTAGGGATGATGGTGGGGGTGCTGCAGGGAGAAGAGATGGAGCTGTAGGGATGATGGTGGGTGTGCTGCAGGGAGAAGAGATGGAGCTGTGGGGAGGAAGGGATGATGCTGAGTGTTCTGCAGGGAGAAGAGATGAATGTGGGGAAAGGGATGATGTGGGGTGTCAGTGAGAGAGATGAACTGTGTGAGGAGGGATGATGGGGTGCTGCTGAGAGAAGAGTTGGAGCTGTAGGGATGATGGTGGGTGTGCTGCAGGGAGAAGAGATTGAGCTGTAGGGATGATGGTGGGTGTGCTGCAGGGAGAAGAGATGGAGCTGTAGGGATGATGGTGGGTGTGCTGCAGGGAGAAGAGATGGAGCTGTGGGGAGGTAGGGATGATGGTGGGTGTGCTGCAGGGAGAAGAGATGGAGCTGTGGGGAGGTAGGGATGATGGTGGGTGTGCTGCAGGGAGAAGAGATGGAGCTGTGGGGAGGTAGGGATGATGGTGGGGTGCTGCAGGGAGAAGATAAGGAGCTGTGGAGAGGTAGGGATGATGGTGGGTGTGCTGCAGGGAGAAGAGATGGAACTGTGGGGAGGTAGGGATGATGGTGGGGTGCTGCAGGGAGAGGAAATTGAGCTGTGGGGAGGTAGGGATGATGGTGGGGTGCTGCAGGGAGAAGAGATGGAGCTGTAGGGATGATGGTGGGTGTGCTGCAGGGAGAAGAGATGGAGCTGTAGGGATGATGTTGGGTGTGCTGCAGGGAGAAGAGATGGAGCTGTAGGGATGATGGTGGGTGTGCTGCAGGGAGAAGAGATGGAGCTGTAGGGATGATGGTGGGTGTGCTGCAGGGAGAAGAGATGGAGCTGTGGGGAGGTAGGGATGATGGTGGGTGTGCTGCAGGGAGAAGAAATGGAACTGTGGGGAGGTAGGGATGATGGTGGGGTGCTGCAGCGAGAAGAGATGGAGCTGTAGGGATGATGGTGGGTGTGCTGCAGGGAGAAGAGATGGAGCTGTGGGGAGGTAGGGATGATGGTGGAGGTGCTGCAGGGAGAAGAGATGGAGCTGTGGGGAGGTAGGGATGATGGTGGGGTGCTGCAGGGAGAAGAGATGGAGCTGTGGGGAGGTAGGGATGATGGTGGGGGTGCTGCAGGGAGAAGAGATGGAACTGTGGGGAGGTAGGGATGATGGTGGGGGTGCTGCAGGGAGAAGAGATGGAGCTGTGGGGAGGTAGGGATGATGGTGGGGGTGCTGCAGGAGAAGAGATGGAGCTGTGGGGAGGTAGGGATGTGGTGGGGTGCTGCAGGGAGAAGAGATGGAGCTGTGGGGATGATGGTGGGTGTGCTGCAGGTAGAAGAAATGGAGCTGTAGGGATTGTGGTGGGTGTGCTGCAGGTAGAAGAGATGAAGCTGTGGGGAGGTAGGGATGATGGTGGTGTGCTGCAGGGAGAAGAGATTGAGCTGTGGGGAGGTAGGGATGATGGTGGGGGTGCTGCCGGGAGAAGAGATGGAGCTGTGGGGAGGTAGGGATGATGGTGGGGTGCTGCAGGGAGAAGAGATGGAGCTGTGGGAGGTAGGGATGATGGTGGGGGTGCTGCAGGGAGAAGAGATGGAGCTGTGGGGAGGTAGGGATGATGGTGGGGGTGCTGCAGGGAGAAGAGATGGAGCTGTGGGGAGGTAGGGATGATGGTGGGGTGCTGCAGGGAGAAGAGATGGAGCTGTGGGGAGGTAGGGATGATGGTGGGGTGCTGCAGGGAGAAGAGATGGAGCTGTGGGGAGGTAGGGATGATGGTGGGGGTGCTGCAGGGAGAAGAGATGGAGCTGTGGGGAGGTAGGGATGATGGTGGGTGTGCTGCAGGGAGAAGAGATGGAGCTGTGGGGGGTAGGGATGATGGTGGGGTGCTGCAGGGAGAAGAGATGGAGCTGTGGGGAGGTAGGGATGATGGTGGGGTGCTGCAGGGAGAAGAGATGGAGCTGTGGGAGGTAGGGATGATAGTGGGGGTCTGCAGGGAGAAGAGATGGAGCTGTGGGGAGGTAGGGATGATGGTGGGGGTGCTGCAGGGAGAAGAATGGAGCTGTGGGGAGGTAGGGGTGCTGCAGGGAGAAGAGATGCAGCTGTAGGGATGATGGGGGTGCTGCAGGGAGAAGAGATGGAGCTGTGGGGAGGTAGGGATGATGGTGGGGTGCTGCAGGGAGAAGGGATGGAGCTGGGGGGTGGTAGGGATGATGGTGGGGTGAGTAGAGGAGAAGATGGAGCTGTGGGGAGGTATGGATGATGGTGCTGGTGCTGCAGGGAGAAGAGATGGAGAATTGGGAGGTAGGAGCTCTGCAGGGAACAGAATGGAGCTGCAGGGATGATGGGGGTGCTGCAGGGAGAAGAGATGGAGATGTAGGGATGATGGGGGTGCTGCAGAGAGAAAAGATGGAGCTGTAATGAGGTAGGGATGATGGTGGGTAGTAGGAAAAAGGAAAAGAAATGGAGGTGGGGAAAAATGTAGACAAAAAGATGTGCTGAAAGTGGGACGTGTGTAAAAGGGGGGAGAAACTTAGGGGGGCAGAAAAAGAGCTCTGCACAAGGTGCCACCTGGCATAACTCCCGCTCTGAGTCAGCACATGCTTTTCGAACTTCACTTGTTTTAAATAATGCACAAAGAGTCTGGCCTGCTGGTCAGTAAAATGAATGCAGTTGCTGATAAGTACTGCCATGCTGAATGTCACCTGCATGCAGTATAACCTTATACATAGGAGTCTGTAGCAGCACTGCCTCTGCCCAGCACCAATAGAAATGGCCCCTGCTATAAAAGTAAGAAGACCTCAAGCTGTCGGACAACCCCAAAATACCCCTTCTTCTGTTTCCATGTAACTCGGACTGCTTGGCATAGCAAAGTATAGCGGTAAGGGCACTTTGTGCCTGTATGACATTTTATTCATGTGAAGTTACTTGCTTGTATGCAATAAGTTTGTTTTAGGCTATTTTTATTCATCAAGGAAAAAGGCGTATATAGTAAACATATCCATAGACATCCTGCAAAGGACAAAAGAGTGTTCCTTTGCTCTATGTATGTGTGTGTTGGGCTTGCTTTTCTCTTTACTATGTGTAATTAAAAAAAAACACACAAAAAAAAGCACAATTTGGTGCAGAGTTGCCAGCCTGCCTATGCAGGGAAACTGATTGCAGGATGTGGTGGTCCCCACTATTGCTGGATGGGGTATCCGACGTCCAGGAAAGCTGGGTGATGCCACATCTGCTATCAGCTTTTCTCCAGAGCTGTTAGACTGTTGCGAAAAGGGGTGTGTTTTCTGTGAAAGAGGGGTGTGTCATGTAAAATTCTGGACGTGATTTATGCAAATCTCTAGGGCAGCACTCATAATGGGCTTCAACGCAAGATCTCCCGATGGACACTTTCAAAAGTTGGCAAGTATGAGCTGAGGACTTCCGCAGAGCAGAGAGCGAACGTTCCCTGCTCAACGAAGAACTCCAGTGAGCCACAGCACAGTATGTCAGTATGCCATAACACTGCCTCCGCAGTGTGATGGCATCACGCTGCCTGTGCTGGGAAGAAGACAGAGCTTCAGGGAGGTGGAAAGGTGAGTAGTGGTATTTTTTATTTTATATATGCCCTATTACATGCTTAACTATATACTGGGGCCATATAACTACCTATCTATATACTGGGGCCATATAACTAGCTATATACTGGGGGCCATGTAACTACCTAGCCATATACTGGGGGCCATATCACCTTCCTAGCTATATACTGGGGCCATATTACCTGTCTAGCTATATACTGGGTCCATATTACCTACCTATACTGGCGGCCCTATTACCTGCCTAGCTATACTGGGGACCCTATTACCTACCTATACTGGGGACCCTATTAACTACCTATACTGGGGGCTCTATTACCTGTCTAGGTATACTGGGGGCCCTATTACCCATATACAGACTGGGGGACCCTATTATCTATATATCTACTGCGGAACATATAACCTTCATATACCTATATATCTACCTACCGAGGAAATCTATATACCTACCTACTGGGAGTGGGTCTATAAAGGAACTCCCATCCCGCACAGCAGATGACTGGCTATCATACTCCCAGTAGGTAGGTAGGTATATATGTGCTGGAAAAGTGAGGACCAGCCGTGGCCGGGAGAAGTCATCATGAAGGTCTGGCCCGGATGAAGAAGGGAAAGTGAACGAATCCGATCAAAAAAGACATCTACTGTGAGTCACTAAATGTAACTGCAGTGTGATCACTTATATTTCAGCAGAGCTTACATACAAATAGTATCTATATGGAAAATTTAGAAAATTAGTGACAGGGACAGGAGTTTTTTCGCTGTAAAAATACATGCCGCAATTCACAATGTGGCATGAAAAATGCAGTGTGAACCCTGCCCAAGCAAAACCTAGCACAAAGGGCTCGTGCCCCGGATGTTTTGGGACCTTAGCAACGCCCCTGGTTATACCTCATGATTTAGCTTTGGATGCATTACAGTGGTTTTTGACTACATACGGTACATATACCATCACTACAATAGATTTTGCCTATTTATTATCACATATTTTTTTTTATGTTTGATGGAGAATTTTACTTGCAAACTACAGGTGCAGCAGTTGGAGCGAGATTCTCACCATATTTAGCCAATATTTATATGGCATGGTGGGAGTCTCGCTTCCTGCTGAGTACGTCCATCCCACACAATGGTTCTATTGTGTGGTTTGGACATTATATTGATGACTTATTGTTTATTTGGAAAGGTGACATTTCAATTATTCCTTTTTTCATTGAATTGTTAAATGACAATCCTTTGAAGCTAGAGTTTACTTTTTCATATATTTGTGAGTCTGTTTCTTTTTTAGATTTATTGTTGGAGATTAATAATAATTCTATTGTCAGAAAAGTACTGCTGGCAACACTATTCTTCATGTGAAGTCATGTCACCCACCACATACTCTTAAGAATATTCCTGTGGGTGAGATGACTCGTGCACGAAGAAACTGTTCCTCACTCTCTGATTTCATAATAAAGGCAGATTATGTAGCCAATCGTTTAAAAAAACCTTCTTATCCAGCGTGGAATTTGAATCGTGCTAAAAAAATAGCTACCACTGTTGAGTGAGATAATATAATTAAAGACACAAGGGATAAAATTAAAAACATATGCAAAATAGTCACCTGTTTTCTCCACTCGCTTTAGTATGGAACATAAACAGATTTGAGATACAGTCATGCACTTTTTGCCTATTATACAATATGATCTGCTTTGGAAAACGTTTTTCCTAATGGTGTACATTTTGTTGCCAGGATGGCTTCTTCCTTTGGTCAATTTCTTTCTCCAAGTCTTTTTACTTCACCATCTACTCTACTCTACTCTACTATATTTTTTTATTTTCTACTAGATCCCTCTTGGGCCTAAATAAATGTCATGATCTTATTTTACATTTTTGACAACTTGTGTACGTTTTTATGTTATTCTACTCTGTCCGTTTAATTATGTCATGTGACCTTATTTGCCTAGTCTAATTGTGTTAATTCTAATGTATAATGGCGGCATAGCAGACATTCAGGTTATGCTATGATTAAGGGCTATATCTAGCTTGAAACGTGTAAGCCTTTTCCTTTTGCTCAGGACTCACATGTGGTTGGTTCCCACATGATTTCCGTGCATCCCGCATTACTGCTGTTCAGGTGAGCTGTCTTTGCTTTTTTCCCTGCTATTTACTCAAATTGATATATGTTTTAATGCTGTTAAGGATGAAATTAAAAATTTATTGTTCACAAGCTAAGGAGTTAATTCTCCAATGTACTTTTCCTCTCATGGGTCAGTCCGACCTGTACTCTAAGTAATCTGCTTTAGTTGCAGATTACTAGAGAACTTTGGTATGAAAAACAGAGCAATAAAACTAATAAACGTTAGCTTCAATAAAGACTAATCAATGAACTAATAAAATGTTACCTTCAATAAAGGATAAGAAAACGCTTCGGGAATAACTTTGTACCTAAATCTAGTGATGTGTTCTTAAATCATATGTCATAATTATGCAACGCCCTCTGCAAAGGTGTATAAATATAGGATGCTTCTACTAATAAATTATGCATTGGTCTCAGAGAACTCTGTCTTCTGTGCTCATTGCGTCACGATCCAGATCACTCCATCCAATCTGGCAACCATCCAATATACCTGAGGGTCCCCCTTGAGAGACCGATCCTTATCAATGCTTTTAAACAATAAAAACGCTTTCACTTAGAAAAGAAAACACATTTTTGCATCGCCATATTTTTTTTTTTGCTGGATGAGTTGATGTTTTCACATGGGGGACACCAAACTTTTGATTGCCTTTTAATCTGTTTTTTTTGGCAGGCAAGATGAAGAAAATACAGCAATCTTAGTAGTGTTTTTTGGGGGATTTTTCACATCGCTCACCGTGCAGTATACATGACATGTTACTTTTACTCTGCTTGGTGATATAATAACAGCAATACCCAATATATATAATTTTTTTTAGGTTGAAGCAGTTTTGAAAAAAAGTTATTATTGTTTAAAACAATGTTCATGCATTTCTCTCTTCTGATTGCTATAACTTTTTCATTTTTCCATATACGGAGATATGTACAATATTTTTTTGCAGGACAAACTGACATTTTCATTGGTACCACTTTGGGTTTATATGGCTTTTTGGTCAGTTTTTATTCCGTTTTGTGTAGTGGGATGAACAAAAATCACAATTCTAACACTGTTTCTTTTTTAATAGTGTTCATGGTAAAGGTTTAATAATGTGACAGACTTATAGGTCATTATGTACGCGGCAATACCAAATATATATACTTTTTTATTTTTTTCAGCGATTTGTAATGGGAAAAGAACAATGTAAGGGTTTTACTATATATTTTATTTTAAATTTTTTCATACTTTTAGGTTTTTTTATGTATTTTTTATAAGAGAATGGGGATTTTCTTAAAGAGAAAAATAAAACACGCTATGTCATGATTGTGCCTGAAACACCCCCGTCTTTTGGCTCAGGTCGCCGGCCACGGCAGTACGACGTAAACCATGGTTTTTGACTTAAGACTACGTTTCTTATCACTAGTGTGAACTGGGTTTATTTTGTGCTGGGTGCTAATTGATTCGTGGCCAACGCCCGTGGCCAGGAATCTTCCAGCACACTTGTGGTTAATTTTGTTCCTTCTTGAGTGACAGCCTTCTTCTCCTATCTGGTCTTTTGTTCCTTCTGCCTATTGCTTCAGTTCTACCTTTCATCTGTTCCTTTTTAAGGTCTCTGCTTCCTTCCGGCCTTGCCTGCTATTTTGGCTCATTGCCCTATAGTTCGCCTGCTCTCTTCTGTTGCTTCTGTGATCTCCTGACCTTTCGCTTTGCACCCCGGTTATTCTCTTTGTCTCACGATTCTGTTCCGCGCTGCCCGTATTGTTGCCGACTTTTGACCGCCCGACTACGTTTATTGTTCTGTGTCTGTTTGTCCTGTCTGTGTCGCACCTATACCAGTGCAGCCATCAGTCTTCTGGTTGGGGCCGGCCTATTTAGGAGTCGTGCTCCCCATTAGTCAGTGACAGAGGCTGGGTCCTTTGTCAGGGCCTCTCTTGTCTGTGTCTTTGTGTGCGTCCCTGACAGTCGCTGACACGCTATGACTAAGAGCTCATTGCTTGAAATGCATCAGCATTGTTTGTCCTGTGGATGCCACAGTTTTTTGTTCAATAAAGGAGCCTTTTTTATTTGCAAGGATTTCTAAATATTTTTTGCAATTTTTTTCTATTTGCTTTCCCATTTATCTTATGGATCTGTGCAACCTTTTCCACATGGAGTGGTGAGCTTGCATTTACTTTTCTACTGTTTGCATTTCCCCCCTGATGGTCGGGGCCCCTTCGGCATTTGTGAGAAATTTGTCTTTACTTTTTTTTTGCATTAGTCATGGGCAGGGCCGCCATTAAGGCAGTACAGATGGTACTGTTTACAGGACCCGGACAAATTGTGAAACAAGAAAGATCCTGCTCCCGTCCCAAAAAAACCACCCCCTTGTTTCACGGTATATAATTTTTAATAATAATTAAAATTTTTATTTCTATAGCCCCAAAATATTCCGCGCATTTAAAATTCAACAGGAAAACGCCTGATCTGCTACCTGCTGAAAATCTAAATTTGTAAGTGCATTCTTAAAAAACGGCATAAAATTTAAAATGTACAGCGGGGCAGGGGGAAGAGCAAGTGTCCTGCCCCTTCATCCCATGCACAGGCGACAGAAAGGACATCATCAAAAACCACCGTGTGCCTAGCTGGAACATACTGGCAGTAGCACCTCGGCATGGACGGACAAACTGGGGGAACGGAGAAAAGTATTAATTTTTTTTTTATTTTCAATGGGGTACCTATATACCTAGCTTCCTACTGAAGCGGCCCTATACATCTAGCTACCCAATTCAACCAACAAAAAAACGTAGGATCCAGCAAATATTTTCCAAAAAAATAGGCAAAATTTATTAACACGTAGCTCTACAAAGTACAGGGGGTAAAAATGCTACGAATTTTCCTATGCGTTTGGGGTCAAAAAAGCTGGCCCTTGTTCCGGCAGCTAACATTGTGCCCCCCCACATCAAAAAACTTGGACTGCAATGGTGTGACGTTCCACTGGGGTTTTCTTCGGGTGTTTCCCATGGTCATAAAAACCAATTCGGGCTATCATTGCATCCAAGACAAAAGCGGGGCTCATTGCTAATGAGTATAGACTTCCATTCTAGCCTCCATTATTGTCTTGTGGTGCACAGTTATAGACTTTCAGATTGGAGGTGAGAGATTATTATTATTCTTTATCTTACAGCACCATTAATTCTAGGGCACTATACAATAAAGGGGGTTTCAGGTAAATAAAAGACAGTATAATTTATACAATAAATTAAGAAACACGATAAGAAAGAGAAAAGAACGGGCCCTAAAGCTTAAGTTACAGAGTAAAAGGGGGGGAGAAGAAGGGGGGGGGGGACGAGAGGGTGTGTTATGGTGTAAGGCAAAAGGGTTATTTAATTTATTGGCTATCCTGAAAGATGGGTTTTCAGGTGCATTTGAATAGAAAGGTGGCAGAGAGTCAATGTGTTGTGGTAGTAAGTTTTAGGTAGGGGGGATAAAGGGAAAAATCTTGGATAGGGTTTGGGGTTAGGGAAAAGGGAGAGAAAGAGGTCCTGTGAATGCATAGATTGTGGGGGGGTTTGTGGAATTATGGCTTGGATATCTGAGGGGAACAGGTTATGTAAAGCTTTACATGTCATGTTAGCAGCTTGAACTGAATTCTCTGGGAAATGGGTAGTAAGTGGAGGAACTGGCAGAGGGACAGGCAGATTAGTAGCGAGAAGAGTGGTAGATCAGCTGGGCAGTGGAGTTGAGGATGGATTGCAGGGGAACAAGAGTACTGGATGGGAGGTCACAGAAAAGAGTGTGGCAGTAATCTAGGCGTGAGATGATCAGGGCGTGAACGAGCAATTTTGTGGAGTTGAAGTCAATAAAGGAGCGGATTCAGGAAATATTTTTCATTTTAGGTGGCGGACGTGGTAAAACTTGAATTGTGGTTTTAAGAAGGAGAAAAGCAAGATTTTTTCAAGCGAACGGACTTGTGGGACTTGGGAGAGTGTGGAAGATTGTGGTAGATTGGTTAGAGGAAGAGGGGGAGTGGGATGGGGAAAAAAGTTTAACTTGTTTCCCATATGGTTTGTAAAGTGGTTGGGAAGAAAAAAATGTATGGGAAAAGCACTCGGGTTCTAGAAAACAGGAGTTGGGAATCTGGGCAAGAGATGTAGATTTGAATGTCATCAGCATACAAATGATACTGGAAGCCATGTGATGCTAAAAGATCACCGTGACCAAGGGTATAGAGAGAGAGAAGAGTAGTGAGCCCAGGACTGACCCAACCGAAAGAGGGCAAGGAGAAGAGATGAAGTGAGGGTGAGATACACTGCATGTCCAATAAGAGTGGTAAGAGGTGATCCAAGAAAGAACCAAATCCATGAGCCCCAAAAGGGAAAAGAGAATTTTTAAGGGTGATGTTTAAAAACAAAATTACAGAGCTAGGTGGAGGAACACAGAGTAGTGGTGTGAGGCTTTTGCCGACAAAATGTCATTGGTGACTTTAGTTATGGCAGTTTCAGTAGCGTGTCGGAGTAACAAACCAGACTGCAGTATGTTGAGAAGCAAGTTCGATGAAGATAAGGCATTCAAAATAACGTTGTTTTTAGAAGTTTTGAAGCAAATGGTAATAAAGAGATGGGGTTAAATAAAGAGGATGGGTCGAGAGAGGACTTTTTGAGGGTAGGTGTGACTGTTGCATGTTTGAAGGAGGAGGGAAATATGCCAGAGGTTAGCAATAGGTTGAATATATAGGTTAGATAATAGGGTTTTGGGCTGTGGTTCAAAGTTTTTAAAATGGGATTGGTGGGATGGTATTGGGTCAAGAGGACAGGTTGTGAGGTGGGATTTGGTGACTAGTGTATAAAGTATATTGTGCGTAATGGTGTCAAAGCAGGTCATAGGAGAAGAGAATTGTGCAGATGTATAGATACGTTGTGGGGACAGTGGGAATGTGCTGATGGGGCCTGGGATTAAAAGATATGTCCCCAGCAGCAAGGAGAAACAGGGAGAATGTAAGTAGGTGTGACTGGGATAGAGCATAAGAGGGTTCTGTGGGTTTTGAGAGGTCTTAATGCTGTGGAAGAGGTGAACAGGAGAGGTCACATGTGAGGGTAAAACAGATGGGGAAATAAGGAAACCATTGCCCATTGTTGGAATCTGAGGGTAATCAAGAAGTTTGAAGAATAAGGAGGCAGCGATTATAGTTTCAAAGTAGTACAATATGGATATTTGTTTTAGTAGATAGCAGAAAAGATTAGTGTTTACCTTTAAATCATTTCTTGTTCATTCCTGGTTCCATTCTCATTTTAATTCTGCAGCTTTATGTCATCACACTTTATTGAAATCACATGAATGACCAGGGTCAGTGAATGCCCAGTGTGCAGTAATATATAGCAGATTCAAAGCTTGATCAAGGCTACCAAGTGTTAACAACAAGGGATTTGGAAATGATTTTAATGAACAGAGGGAGAGATAGCAATGTGACAAAATAAGGAGACTACAAGCCTCTATGCACAGCAGGGGAGAGAGACAGGCAAGGGAGTTATTACATCACAGAGATGTATACCATTAAAATACATAAACAGAAAAACAGTAGATTTAAATTGAGCAGAGGGGTGATGGTCAGATGAAAGAAGGGATTCCATAATGCTAAATTGTAGTATTAATTCTGCAGCACACTTTATGTTATCACACGCATAAAATAAAACCCAAAATCTCTAAAGGGTTTAAAGGGAATACTTGTGTGGAGTCTAATTTGTACCCCCAATGGCATGCAAATACCTTCTACTGGTTTGTGTCAACACGTTTTCCGTTTTTCCACCTTTGGCTTGGGATATGATATCCAATTTTACTTATTGTACAGAATGTATGACTTTACACCATTGTTTAAACCAGACAATTTATCTGTACAGAGGTTCGTCTCTGTGCACCTCTTGCTGTCATTTTAGGTCACCGTTATTCTCCCAACCACTGGGATATGCAACTTTTCAACGTGATGACATCGGGGGTCTTTTGCCGTGTGATTCCCAGAGTGATATACCACAGTCTCTAAAATCAAGGATGTGCCTTTAAAATTTGCGCAAGTAAAATGGCTGTAAAAGAACTTTGGGCATGCACAGTCTTCCACTAGATCCAATTTTTGAGGTTTCATGTGGTTAAAAAAAAATGTTTTCTTTTTGGGTTTTTACCCCATTCACGGGCCACTATTTGCTACATGTTTAAAAAAAATTTTAAACATTTGCAGCTTTAATGTTGAGGAGTGTAATTCTCATACGTAGAGCACCTCTGAAACTAATGATATTGCACATCAAGCTCCATGAAATTCATGATGTTACATACTGTATCTCCTGGAATTAAGAATACACACCATGCCTATGGAAATCAATTATAATATCTACTGTACCATCTGAAAATATTTATATTACACACTGTGCCTCCTTAAATTAATTATATTATAAAAAAAAACCTGTCCTAATTCCTTTTCCATGAAGGTAGGCTGGTCTGGTTCTATGGATTCTTTGGGAAAGGGCACGGTGGCACGGCGTAATTACGCACCTGTGCTTAAAATAAATGTGGTAGTGGGGCAGTGAGCCAAGAATTCTCTTGTTTCTAAAAGCATTGATTATTTAAAAGTTGTGTTTCCTTATGGCAGTGTAGGGGCTGTTACACGGTTTTTTCGGCGCGGGGATTGGGGCCGATTTTCGGCCCATTTGCGCTGCAGTCGGCGCCAAAACCGTCGCGTAATTACGGTAATCACCTTTCTCATGGGTTCCATCGCTCCTCTCGCTCGGCGAATCCGCCCCGGGCGGGGAGAAATCACTTGACTTTACCGGCGAAAACGCCCGGGATAATGGAAGTCTATGGGGCCCGGGGGGCCCCCGCCCCCCCCCCTTATTCAAACCCGGGAAATTTCGGGGCCAATCCGGCTTCAATTACGGGGTTGAATAAGCCCTGTGAACGGGCTTACAGGGGAAAATTGCGTCAAGATCCTACCTTTTTTTTTAGTTTTTTTCATACCAAAATTTTTTTTCAAAGATGACATTTAAATAAGCAGCATTATGAATGCATTTGTTTACAAACCGTGAATCCATTTATTGTTTAAAAAAGAAAGCAATAAAATTTTATTAAAATAAATTGATATGCAATTATATAAATAACAGCACAATTCAAAATATCACAATATCATAAGATCCATAGTCCTCACCTAGAAACAGGGAAAATCGCAGCACTCTATACGATTAGAAATCAATCAACTGGTTTATTAGCCCATGCACAGCAATGTTTCAGCTGTCATAAGAGCCTGCGATTTTCCTTTAATATATATGCATTCACTAATAACTTTTATCAGACTTTTTAATTATCAATTTACAATACAATAAATTCGATAAAAGTAGTAAAAAATATACTTTCAGTATTATTGAAGGAAATAAGTGTGCTAAAGATAAGCCAGGAATATGTACATGAAAAAAGACAATGCTCTATTTTTTGTAACTGATATCAATAATAGCCATTTTATGTTCACTAATGACCAACATAGTAAAGGGCCTTTAGCTTTGCCCCAAGCCATCAACACCTCAAGTAGGTCATTAACTACCGGCAAAACCCTTGCACCATATTCCATTATTTCTTAAACAATGTCAAGTTTTCTGCTCTAGCTTATAATGCTTTCAATATTAATGAATTCACATTTGCACCAAATACCATAAATTAGGAGATAGTTACAATTTAATCATTGGATAATTCTAAAAGTTTGCAGACCCAATTGTGTTTGTATAATGTAAACCTGCATTTTTTGTAGCAAAAGGATTTTCTAAGGTTTGACATATACTTATAAAATAAAGTAGCATTGTAATACTTTTAGAAGGCATGTCACCTCAGCTGGATTGGAGCTGCATATAATTAATCTAGTCTCCCGTATTTGTTTTTGCTGAGAAGTAGCATGCAGAAAAAGTCTCAATCTGGTCATTTATTCTTTCAACATTTATCAGGCAAAAAAAAATTGTAGCAATTTTTTGTGGAAAAAAATTTTACAAACTTTTGTGGTATCATTTTTCATTACAGTAATGAAATTGTAACGTTTTAAAACTAATTTATACAAAAGTAGTAGTTTCTTGTAGGTTCACTTATGAAATCTATGTCATCTACAATGTACAGAATTAGATACATTACATAATACAAATGAAATTATATTAGCAGTATTTAGAGTATTTAGTATTAAAATATTTAGAAGTTGTCTCATTCTACAGATCATAAAAAATTACAATATATGTCAATTACATACTGTTAAACCCCCCAGCACCACAGCCAGTTTTAACCTTCATGATGCAACTGTTTTTTTGTTTTTCATCCCACCTTCCAAGAGCCATAATGTTTTAAAGGTTTTGTCCGGTTATTTATTTATTTTTTCTTTTTAGGGGGGATACTGCTTACCTGATAAAATAAAAAAGTGTATGGTCACCTCTTCTCTGAACTTGGATCCAGCACTGTGCCATCCTAATTTTTCTCCAGGCTTTATGGTTTTCTTCTGTTTTTCTTCCTAACAGGATGTCACCCCTGCAGCAATCTTATGTCATTGATTCACTGAAACAAAGTCCAACTGAACATCTTAGCCCAACAAAGAGAATTCTAAAAAATGCTAGGAGCTAAACTTGACTTTTAATATAATTAAACTTTAAAATAAATAAACTATAGATAGGTACAATAGAATTCCATTAATATCTTACATAGTTGCATAGTCACATAGTTAGTACGGTTGAAAAAAGACACATGTCCATTAGAGATGGGGTGAAAATTTTCAAAAACTTTGATTTCGATTACTGAATTTTTGACAAATATTTTTAAAAAAACAGTATTTTCTGGCGCAGAGACCCTTTTGGGGTGTTTTTGAACATTGGCCATGTTTAAAAATATCCCAGAGGGAGTTTGGGTTTTGGGTTTTCCCACAATGCTGTGTTTTAGTTTTTGAAAACCCCACATGCTGCCCCCTTCTTGGAAACGCTTCATCTTCAATTCCCGGGGCCCTTTAAACGGAGGAAAAAAGGGCCCAAAAAACTGAAAAGGGGAAATTTGTCCCTGATAAAGTCATGGCAGGGTCAGCTAAAAAAAAACAAGCTGAGGGCTAAGATCCTACAATAGCTTCAAAGAACACAATAGTGGTTTTCCGGGAAAGCCCCCACGGGGTGGGCGCACGAAAAGGGGGACTACGCAGGGGTCCCCCCTAAAGAGGCCCAAAAGCTTCCGGTGTCATCAAAGGGGGGCCCGGGGGAAACCCACCATTAGGTCAACCCCCTTTTCCCCCCAGAGGGGACATTGACAACCTACCCAAAGAGTCGGTGGGTTTGTCGACAAAAACCCTTATTTGGGACTGGCCCGGGGCGGGGTGGGGGGGCCCCCCACCTGTCCAAAACCCACCTCTGTCCCGTTCGTTTCCCAAAAAGCCAGAGCCCCTTATTTATTGCTGGGGCCAAATCCCAGTGAAGAAAAATATTTGAGGACAGTGGGCAGCAAAGAGGGGGGGAAACAACCCCCTCTGCTTCTTGCAAAACCCGGTAAGTAGTGTTGGGAGGTTGAAAAGGGCCCCCGGGGTTATGTTCCCCAAGGGTCGGGCTTTGACGTGACCCTTTGAGGAGGCGGGGGGGTGAACAGGCAAACCTAATCGTTTGAAAGCCGATCGCAATTAGGACCCGGGGGTGAAGCAAGCAAGGGGGGGGAAAAGGTTTCTGGTCCCCTTTGTTAAACAACCCCAAAAACTTTCCCCCCCCAATGGAAAACTCAGCCCACTTTTGCCTCTTGTCCCCCCTTTTTCTCCATGGGATTGAAGGGGGCGCCCTAGGGCAGTCGCCTCCCCTTGACTACCCTTGCCCCGGCCTGGAAGCATTCCGTTTTTTTCTACATTAAGTTTTAGGAAGGGGGGAGAAGAAGGGGAGTTGGAAACAGCAATCTGGAATCTTGGACTTTTGAGATTTTTAAGGGTCTGGGCCGGGATGAAAATTTGGGGGTATCAGATACTGGGGGGTTTTTGAAACCCATGTGTTTGAAATGAGCTGACCCGACCAAAGTGTAAAAGGGTTCCCTCTTAAATCATTCAAAAAGGATCTGCAGCTTGGTTCAGGCAGTTGCGAGCCCTAATTTGGGGTAGTGTGGGCCAAAAAATTCAGCGGGGGTGCAGCAGTGCGAGGTTGGGACCCAAAAAAAGGAAACGTTTTTAAAACCCCCCACTTTTAGGCCCCTAAAAGTAGCGGCCGGGGGGGCTAAAACCGGGGTCGGGCGGGCGGGAAAACAGTCAGTCGTGCTAAAGCTTGGGGGAAAAATCACTTACTGGGGCGGGGGTCCCCCATTTTTTTGACAAAAACACCGAGGAGGCGAACAAAAAAACTTTTTTATGAAAAATCTGTGGGCAGAAAGTAAATCGTCCAGTGACCTAATGTTGGCACCACGGCCCTGCATCAACATCTGCAGTGTACCATAGTTTTTTAGATGTGGTTGTCCATCCGCCCCAACAGCAGCGCCCCCAGTGGCACGCCCCCCTTTTTCCCAGGAGTAAGGTTACCCACCTCTCCCGAAAAAAATCCCGGGTCTTTTACATCATTACGGGGCCCAGATACTTTTGCCCCTGGGCCCCCTCAATGGTCCCAAAGCGGTCTTTCCCCGAGTTGATTTTTGAAGGACAGCGGTATGCATCTACCCACCCCTAAGTCCCGGAGTGACCGTGCTCCGGGTCCAAGTTGGTGGGTTACTGCGGGTCGTCCCTTTTCAATTGGTGGCTCTGACCTTTTCCCAAATAACGGGGCCAGGAAAACTTGGCTTTCACTTCTGCCATTGTAAGGGAAAAAGGTAGTGGCCCCTCTGGACCACCGCAAGTGGGGGGGGGTAGGGCAACCCCGGGGAGGGGGGGGTTCAAAGTAGGCCCCGGTTTTCCCCCAGAGCCCGCCGAAGGGCCCAGGATGGACTTTCTCCCGGCGGGAGCCCTACCAGGTCCCTACCCCTGGGCAAACTAGCTTGCAGGGGCGCGGGCGCAGCAAATGGTACCGAATCGAAAGAAAAAAACTCGTAGTAAAAGGGTTTCGGGCCCAAACAGGTCAGGGCGGCGGAGGAGATTCGAGGTCAGGTAATGTAGCAGAAAGGTCGGGTACGCGGGCAGACAGAAATAAATGAACAGGGAAAATTTGAGGGAACCCGGGAAAAAAAAATTTTTTTAACGGGGGGGAAATTGAAAAAACGGGGTTTAAATTGATGAAACAGGAATAAAAATATTAACTTCGGGGAAAATTTATGAACAGGGGGAAAATTGATAAAAGGGAAAATAAATATATTAAGGGGGGAAATTTTTATGGGGGGGGGAAAAATTGATAAACAGAGAAATGCCATTAACGTTTTTTTTGATGATCCAAGGGAACAGATTATTCCCCTGGGCGAAAAAAGTCACCACGGGAGGAAAGGCCCCGGGTAATAAAGATGACTTTGATTTGTGGCTTTTATGAAACAACTAAAAAATTAGAACCTTTGTGACAGACGGGGGGAAAAAACATGGTCGTCCGGGGCTGCATGGGGGAGGAGGGCGGGACCCCATGCCCCCTGCATGGTTTCTTTTTGGTTAATATGGTTGTTCAAGTCTTACACCCATCTGCAAGCCATTTTTAAAAATGGCCGGGAAAACTTTGCATGCACTCCAGCCGTTTTACACCCCAAAGCACACCCTCCCTTAAGCTGAGCGGGCAGACCGTCCCCCAACATAGGTGATATGTGACTTTTCCCAAAGGGGGGAAATTCCAGCCTCCATTTTGTTGGAACGCCCTCCATAAAAAGAAAAAGGAAAATTTTAATGATTTTTTGAAAATTTTCCAAAGCGGACAGGAGTACCCCCCCTGGTGAAATTTTTTAATGTCGGCCAGGGGCCCGTCATGCGTGACACCTGCCTTTTTGCTCACCCCCCTTTCAGGGCAGGCCGATTTTTGTCATTTTCCCAAGGACTAGGGGGTTGAATAATTTTTTTTTCCCACTGTTTTCATTTTGTCAGGACAGGGGGTTAGGGATCCTTGGGGACTCCCCCCAAGCAATGGCAATAGCCACGCCGGGAGCGGTTCAAAAGTAAGTCCCAGTTTTCCCCGGGGACCCCTGCGGCAGAAGTCTGCCAGGTCGCTCCCCCTAGTGCCCTTGCTTTGCGGTTTTAAACTGAGGTGTAAAAAGTGGGGACAAAATCTAAGGCAAAAATCAAGTCGGGGACAGGCGGGTAAGGTCGGACAGGGGCAAAGGTTTTTTGGTCAAAAGGGGCAAAGGGAAGAGGTACCGGGAAAACGGGTTGAAGGGGCTGAAAGGAAACGCTTTCTCTTAGGCTTTTGAAGATTATTATTATTATTTATTTCAAAAGGGTTTGGGGGGGCGGTTGTGTGAGGGCCTTTTTTCCCTTACAAATGGGGCTAAAGGGAAATTTTCCCCACCTAGTTTTCAAAATTCAGCAAAAATTTTCCTTTTTCAACCCGTGTTATCTGTTCCTGAAAAATGAACGTTCATCAACTTTGGGTTTCTTAAAACCCAACTTTTGAAAGGGCTTCCCCTTTTTTTTATTTTTTTGGACATTTCGATTCACATTTTTTCATATGAAGAAGTTCATCCAAAGCCCGTTTTGCGCATTTGCTTTTGCCTTTTCTTTTTTTTTTTTTTCCCATTTCCCGTTTTGTTCTGAATTTCCCTCAACAATTGCAAAAGAATGAAATTTTAAACACCCAAAAAAATTTTTCCTTTTAAATTATGGGCTCCCCTTTAGTTCAAAATTCCATTTCCTGCATTTGAAAAAAAACTGGTGTTTCGCCCGAAACTGGATTCAAACCCCCACTTTTATTTAAATTCCCTGGTGTTTATCGTTTACTGCTGTCCTTTTCAACCGGGTTTTGGGTTTTTCAGAGGCTGACCCGCCGCCAAAAAAACCTCCCCTTTCCCCTCTCCACATCAATACTGCCCAAAAAGCGGGAAGTTCCCCACCCTTCGTTGCCAAATAGTTTTGACTGTCCTCAAATTGTTCGTCCTCGCTGTTTATTTGGGGCTTTCCCCAGCCCATACCCAGTTCTTGGCTTTAGGGAACCCCAACGGGACAGAGGGAGGTTGAAGGGGGGGGGAGGGGCGTGACCTTTTTCCCGTGCCCGTTTCCCAAGAGTTGTATTACAAAACCCCCGACTGTTGGCAAGGGTTTTAGATAAAGTTGTTTACCTACTCAAACCAATTTAAGAAAACCCTTTTGGGTTTTCTGATCAACACACCCCGTACATGGGCCATCGGCAGTTTTTGGCCTACCGAGGGGACCCCCCTGCGACGTTCCCCCCTTTCTGTGCTTTCGACCTGTGCCTGCTCCGGAATGTTTGTGCCCTGCCACCCCGCATGTGAAGAAACCCGCCCCCTCTCTGTCTGATTTACTGTTTGTTTTAAAAAATTTTCGACCCCTGTTTAATAAAGTTTTCTGTTTTATGTAAATACAACCCTGTATTTGACTCCCAAAAGAAAACCCCCTAACAGGCTTGGGGGAACCCTTTTGGTTTTAAATTTCGCTCCCGAAATGGGCCAGGTAAAAAAGTACCGTATGTGGCGTTTAAAACACTGTGTATTTTGTGTATAAAAAAGCAAAAAACACCCCTTAAATTTTTCCCCTTTAATAAAAAATTTCGCTTTCCCGGGAAAAAACCCAAAAAAAATTTACTTTTTCCTTTTGGGGTTTTAAAAAAAAATGTTTATTTTGTTTTTTAAAATTTAAAAACACCCAAAAACCCCTTTAATTTAAACCCCTTTAATAAAAAATTTCGCTCCAGAAATCGTCAGGAAAAATTACCCGAAAGTGGCGTTTAAAAAAAAAAAATCGTTTATTTTTTCTGAATAAAAAGAACCAAAACACGCTTAATTAACCCTTTAATTTAAAAATTTCAAAAACCCGGAAATCACCAGGAAAAATTTACTTGTCTTTGGGTTTTTAAAAAACACCATATAAAAATTTGGGAAAATTAAAGCACCAAACACGCTTTTTTTTAACCCCTTGAATTTTAATTTGCGCTCCAAAAAAATCAGCAGGGAAAAATTTTCTCTTTGTGGGGATTTAAAAAAAACCGTATTTTTACTGAATATAAAAGGGACAAAAAACGTTAAATTAACCCTTGAATAAAAAAATGCGCTCCGAAATTCAGGCAGGGGGGGAAAATTTTTTCGGGATGTGGATTTAAAAACCCGTATTTTTTACTGGAAAATAAAAGCACAAACACGCTTAATTAAAAACCCCTTTAATATAAATTTCGCTCCGAAAAATTTCCAAAAGGAATTAAAAATTTTTTTGGGCGAATTTTTTCCCACCCTGGACTTGAATTACAATTTTCCCCACAAACTGAAATGAAATTTATAAGGGGAAAAGGGGCCGTCTCTGTTAAAAAAAGTGGCCCCTCCCACCCTTTTACCCCCAAAAATTTCGTTAAAATTTTTCCTTTGTGTGGATCTCTGGTTTTGCAGCAGCCCCCCCTTATGTAGGGCCCAACAAGAGCAGGGGGTGAGGAACGAGATGGCTTTCCCTATTTTGCTGTGATTTCACAGAAGGGCCCCCCCGGCTCTGATTGGTTGATGTCTGAAAAGTCATTTTGGTCTTCCCCTTTTTTCCTCCCAGAGTTCTCTTCCCCATGTCACGCCATGTGCTTGCGGCCCTTTTAGCAATTTCAAAAAAACACTTTGTTTTCCCGCAAATTACCCCAAACTTCTTTTCGTGCAAACCAAAGTTTTTCTGAAATTCTAAATGAAGCCCACTTTTGAATTATGATGAGCGTTGTTTTAACTTGTTTTTGGGATATTGTCGATATGGGGCAATTATCATGACGATTCCAAAGCCGATAATAGATAACGCAGATACCATTAAAGTTTAGGGAGAGGAACAACAGTTTCTTTCTTACCCCCAAAACGGGGAAAGGAAAGCTGGAATTAACATCCCAACAGTAAATGGATTCGTGTACATCTTAGGTAAACCTTTAGGCAACAAGAGTACAAAAAAAAAAGCACAGATATTCATTTCCTGGTACCACAGCGCCCTTTAAAAACCGCAGACCACAATTAAAAAGTGCCGAAGGCATATTTTTTGAACCCCTTTTGTTGAACTGGACATTGACTACCCCTGTCCTAACCACCGCAGCCCCCAAAAAAACCTGCTGACCCACAGATTAAAAAGTCGGGAAGAAAGTGTCTTTGAACAACCTTTTTTATTTGAACGGACTTAACTATGCCTGCCCCTGGACCGCAGCACCCCCCAAAAAACCCACTGCCCACAGATTAAAAAGTGGGGAAAAGACTAGTCTTTGAACCCCATTTTAGTTAAACTGGACTTTGACTATCCCTGTCCTGTACCACTCATGACCCTTAAATCGCATGCCCCACAGTTTAAAAAAAGTGTGGGAAAAAGGGTTTCGAAACCATTTTTTAAAACTGCACATTGATATCCCTCCTTGACCGCGCAGCCCCTTTAAAACCCTGTCTGACCCACGTTTAAAAAAGTGCTGGAAAAAAAAGTCTTTTAACCCCCCTTTTTAGTTGAACAAAAAAATTGACATGCCTGTCGGCCCGCCCATGCCCCCAAAAAACCACATGACCTACAGATTAAAAAGTGGGGGAAGAAATTAGTCTTTAAACCCCCAAATTTAGTTGAACGGGACATTGACTTCCCCTGTCCGTACCCAGCAACCCCAAAACCTGCATGACCACAGGATTAAAAAGTGCGGAAGAAAGTATTCTTTGAACCACATTTTAGTTGAACTGGACATTGACTAGTTCCTTCCTGTCCCCCAGCTCGGCATTAGCATTAAACCCTTGTTCCCGCCAAATTAAAAAGTTCCTGAAAAAGGGAGTTTTGAAAAAAACCATTTTAGAATAGTGGACATTGAACTATCGTTCTTGAATCGCGTCATACCCGTCAATTTACATGACCCACAGGTTTAAAAATCTGCGGGGAAAAGGTCTTTGAACAACCATTTTCATTACTGGACACCCAACAGGGCGGACCGAAAGCATGACCCTTAAATCTACAAAAAACCCACAATTAAAAATTGGGCAAAAAGGGAGTCATGAAAACAAAGTTAAACTGGACATTACTTATCCCTGTCCTGTACCACAGCATGCCCCTCAAACCTGCATGACCCACAAGATTAAAAAGTGCCGAAAAAGGAGTATTTTGAACCATCATTTTAGTTGAACTGGACATTGACTATGCCTGTCCTGGACCGCAGCATGACCCTTAAATCTACAAGACCCACAGATTTAATAGTGCCGGAAGAAAGTAGTCTTTGAACCACCATTTTAGTTGAACTGGACATTGACTATGCCTGTCCTGGACCGCAGCATGACCCCAAAACCCACATGACCCACAGATTAAAAAGTGCCGGAAGAAAGTAGTCTTTGAACCACCATTTTAGTTGAACTGGACATTGACTATACCTGTCCTGTACCACATCATGACCCTTAAATCAGCATGACCCACAGATTAAAAAGTGCTGGAAGAAAGTAGTCTTTCAACCACCATTTTAGTTGAACTGGACATTGACTATCCCTGTCCTGTACCACATCATGACCCTTAAATCAGCATGACCCACAGATTAAAAAGTGTCGGAAAAAGGAGTCTTCGAACCACCATTTTAGTTGAACTGCACATTGACTATCCCTGTCCTTGACCGCAGCATGACCCTTAAACCTGTCTGACCCACAGATTAAAAAGTGCTGGAAAAAGGAGTCTTTGAACCACCATTTTAGTTGAACAGGAAATTGACTATGCCTGTCCTGGACCGCAGCATGACCCCAAAAACCACATGACCTACAGATTAAAAAGTGCCGGAAGAAAGTAGTCTTTGAACCACCATTTTAGTTGAACTGGACATTTACTATACCTGTCCTGTACCACAGCATGACCCTCAAACCTGCATGACCACAGATTAAAAAGTGCCGGAAGAAAGTATTCTTTGAACCACCATTTTAGTTGAACTGGACATTGACTATGCCTGTCCTGGACCGCAGCATGACCCTTAAACCTGTCTGCCGCCCCAGATTAAAAAGTGCCTGAAAAAGGAGTCTTTGAACCACCATTTTAGCTAAACTGGACATTGACTATGCCTGTCCTGAACCGCGGCATGACCCTTAAATCTACATGACCCACAGATTAAAAACTGCTGGAAAAATGAGTCTTTGAACCACCATTTTAGTTGAACTGGACATCAACTATGCCTGTCCTGGACCGCAGCATGACCCTTAAATCTACATGACCCACAGATTAAAAAGTGCCAGAAAAAGGAGTCTTTGAACCACCATTTTAGTTGAACTGGACATTGACTATACCTGTCCTGTACTGCAGCATGACCCTCAAACCTGCATGACCCACAGATTAAAAAGTGCCGGAAAAAGGAGTCTTTGAACCACCATTTTAGTTGAACAGGACATTGACTATGCCTGTCCTGGACCGCAGCATGACCCTTAAATCTACATGACCCACAGATTAAAAAGTGCTGGTAGAAAGTAGTCTTTGAAGCAGTATTTTAGTGTAATGGACATTGACTATCCATATCCTGTAACGCAGCATGACCCAGAAACCCGCACATGTGCCCTTATGGACCATCATCATAAAATTTTGCAATAAGAAATAAATTATATTAAAAACAACTAGTTTTCCAATACTGCTGCGGCTAGAGGTACTTGCCATTCTACTGGTGACATTGTTCCACCGTGACATTAGAATGTGAAGTAAACGAAACAGATGACCCCAGTAGGTCAATGAGTCCTGTCTGAAAATTCTGCATTCTACTGTCAAGTGGGTTGAAGGAAATTACTGATCAAGGCAGGTGAGGCTGTAAAAGTGGATCACACAGGTTCAGCTTAGCAGGTTACAGTGAGTGTGGTGAGAGCCAGGGCTGGTGTTCGTCATCTATTAACACGCAGGTTTAACTAGCTGAACCTGAGTTACAGTGGGTGCGGTGAGAGCCAGGGCTGGCGTCCATCAACTATTAACACGGCAACAATGCCCTTATGATGCCGCAACAAAAACAGTCGTGCTGAAGCAGAGTGCGGAAACGGAAGTGTGAGCTAAGACCTTTGACCCTTTGCCCACTGTTGACAATTGTGAAGAACAAATGTCTGTTAGAAACCACATTTTTTAAAATGGGACCTGTAGTATAGCTGTATTTCACAGCAGCATGACCCAAAAATTATAAAAATTACTTCTCAGTCACTGTTAAAAATCGTGAGGGAGAAATGCCACTTAGAAGCCACATTTCTGTTCCAAAGGACCTTGATTATAGCTGTATCTCACAGCACCATGACTCCAAAACCATTGACAGTGCAAAAAATTTTAATGAAAAAGGGAAAAGCAAATGGAATACAGTTTTTTCATGAAACTGTGTACAATTGGTGTCTTTTACAGTCTCCTCATTGTAAAACCAGCAAAATGACCTTTTGGGAACTGAGAATAAAATTGCAGAAAGAAAATGATCATTTAAAAAAAATTTTCAAGAGGACCATTTCTATTTGAAGGGAATGTGAAGTAGACCGGCAACTAATCGTTGACCTGGGAAAAATTGGGGCCACAACATCATCAGAGATCGACGCCTGATTCATCTTGTTTAAAGTCAAACGATCCACGTTATCTGTGGAAAGCCGGATGCGTTTGTCTGTAATGACTTCTCCAGCTGTGCTGAAGGTCCGCTCAGATATGACGCTGGCTGCTGGCGGGGAAAACACCTCTATGGTGGGGCCCGAGCGAGCTCGGGCCATTCATCCATTTTGGATCCCCAGAAGTCGTTTGGGGTCTGGAACATTTCCAAATACATCGGTGTTGAGACGCAGTTTAGTCGTGCCCCATGATCTTAAGCCGGTCTCTGTGTGTTGTATGTGTGCCCTGCATTACATGCGTTGGTGAGGTGGTAAACAAGGTTAGCCCATTAGGCTTCTGCCACAATGCCTGCTGCTGCGGCTACTTGGCACTCTACTGCTGTCACGTTGCTGACGTTGTTCCAATGTGACATTTGAAAAACGTGAAGCAGACGCAACAGATGTTGGCCGTTTTTACTAGTCCATGTATAGGTGGACTTTGCTGGACACAGATGCAGACAACGCACTTGAGATCTTAGATGACACGTTGCTGGCCAGGGCAGGCACGGCTTTTCTGGAAAAGAAATGCCTGCTCGGCATCTGGTATTGGGGGCAGGCAAGGGCCATGACGTGGCGGAACCCATCTGTGTCCACCAGACGGAAATGCAACATTTCCAAGGACAAAAGCCTGGCAAGGACAAAAGCCTTGCTATGCCAATATTCAGGCTTTTGGGTTTGGGATGGTTTGGGTTAAAGTGTTTCTTCTGCTCCCAATCCTGGTAGACAGAAGGCTGACTGCTAGACTGGCCGCTGTATGGCATGCAGGTCAAACTGATGGAAGGAGAAGGGGTAGGCTGTTTCTCTGGTGGTGCGGGTGGTACTCGGGCTACGGTGGAGGCTGAAGCGGAGGCTGATCCTTGATCATGACACTGAGAGACATGGGCAGCTGAGGAGCGCTTGGTCTTGAAAGTGGTGGAGGAGGCGGAGACAGAGGGTGTGACAGTGGTTGGAAGCCCGGGATCGGTGTGGCCTTTTCTCGCAAAGTGTTCCCTTCATTTCAGCTCATGAATTCGCTGCTTGTGACTTGACATGTTGTTTGTGGTTAAACACCTAAGATTCTTCCCTCTACTGATGCGTTTACGGCAAAGGCGGCATATGACATCGCTGGGTAAATCAGAGACTTGATCGAAAAAAGGCCAAAGCTTGAGAGATCCTGGACCTTTTTGACGGTGATAAGCGATAAGTGATACTACTCCATCGTCTCACTCCTCGTCCAGTGATGAAGCGCTGGCAAGCAAATTCTGCTGAAAAGACCACGTTGGATCCGCAATGTCGTCATCATTATCATCATCAACACAGGTGACTTCCTCGTCCTGACATTCTACATCCTGGATCTGGGGGCTACAAGCAACAGGCACTGCAAGGCGTTGCCGACCGCCCAGGATTTTTGTCGATTGACCGGTTTCCCCTCCTCTGATGGCATCAGCGATTGGGCGTCAGAGCAGACAAAATCATCCTCTTTGGCCTCTTGAACTTTTGAAATGCCTTCTGACCCCAACCGCATTTTGTCATCAAAGAGTTCTTCAGAAAATGGATTATCCACAGTGGTGGGTAAATGAGGTGACATTCGGGCTGCCTTTGCTTCATGTTGGACGGATGCTGACGATGATGATAATGACATTTGTGGCCGTGACTGAGAGGACGAGGAGGTAAGACTGCTGGATGCAGGTTGCTTTAACCACTGAAGAACAGATTGGCGACACTGTTTGTTACTGAGATTCACAGGGCACCGACCCAGCGATGACAGGCCTGACGGTCCTGCAACCGACGATCCGCTGGCTTGCGTGTTGTCGCCAGCACTGGAAGGAGCACCTTCTCTCATATCTCTACCTCCATGTCCTAAACCCCTTTTTGCTCGCTTACCACCTGCAGTTCGCTCCATGTTCAGAAATATAACAATTTAAAAGGTAGGGAAGAGTTTTTGACAAAGAACCCAAATGTTACCACAGTTACAGTGGATATATTAATACTATTGGATACCTCTACAGCCAATCAAATATGAAAACCACACAGAGGAAAAAAAGGCTATAAAACTTAACTTTTAATAAATAGACATATAAATAAAAAGTGCAACAATGCGCTCCGTAGTATTCAACCAACAATTTGAGAAAGAGAACACACTTAAAGCAGTGAAGGCTCACCAGTGGGAAAACACGGGACACAGAATAATGTTATTATCCCTATTAAGGTACAAACACACATTCAGGCTGTATAGACAAAAATAACTTTACTTTATCTTTATAAACTGGTGTATAAGAAACATAGTTCAATGACAAACACCTAGGCAATGAAAACACTAGTATGCGTGGCAGTCTCCATTAGGAGGCTATGATAGTCCAGCAACAAACTTTAAGAAGCCGATCATGATGCGGTGCAGCTCCGTGCCGCCATGCAGTGACATGAGGTTTTGGAAGGACCGCCTTCCTTTTTCAAGCATGTGTAGTGAGGGCACGTCATCCTCTTTATACCTTACAAGTACTCACGCAGGTGTGTATGTTTCTCTTATTAAAAACATTACTCATACATACATAACATAAAAACAATGTACAACAGGTACATAGAGAACTGAAGAAACAGGGGAGAACAGGGGAAATTCCAAGGGCGGCACTTTCCCTTTTCTGTTGAATGGAAAAATATTTCCTCCAATGTAATTTTCGCGCGAATAAATTGAGCGTGACACCTTACCCTTTCTTGATGTAAGGATTTTCAGGAAATCATCAGGTGAATTGGTGACTACAGTGTATCGTAAACCGATAGCCACCAACTCTCTGTTGCGATGGGATAGTCACCATCCGACTCCCCTGAAAAGGGGCATACCTCGAGGACAATACCTGCGCCTCAGACGGAACTGTTCGCAGCTCTGTGACTTCAAAAGGGAGGCAGGTGTCCTGAGACAGAGATTCCTAGAGAAGGGGTACCCTGATTTCATCCTCAGACAGGCATATCAAAAAGCTCTCACAAGCAATCAGACTGAACTCCTTACAGAGGGGCATTCTCGGAAGGGTACCAATGAATCAATTATATGCCTAATAGGCACTTTTGATAATGCAGCTCCGATTATTCGCGAGTCTTTGAACCGTCATTGGCATATTCTCAGAATGGGCCCAGATTTGAGGGATCATATTGGTACCTATCCCTCTGTGACATATAGACGAGGGAAGAACCTCCGAGACCTTCTGGTACGGAGTCATTATGTCTCCCCAAAGAAAGAGACTTGGCTACAGAAGCCTAATGGCTCTTATCGATGTGGCGGATGCTCCTTCTGTTCTTTTATGATACAAACCACCATCTTTTCAGACAAGGATAACAGGAGAAATTTTGACATCAATCATTTTATTAATTGTAAGATGACACATATCATCTATATGATTAAATGTAAATGTGGCCTACAATACATAGGCAAGACTTCTAGACAGCTTTGTAACAGAATAGGTGAGTACTTGGGCGACATTCGTCATGCAAGGGACACTTCTGTGTCACGTCATGTAAGGATGGAGCATGATGGAGACAAATTTTCTAACGCTGGGGGGGGTGGCATTGAATCGCAATCCCCACTTTCAGGTTAGACGGGGTAATACAGATCAACTGTTACTTCAGAGAGAATGCTTCTGGAACTTCACCTTAAATACAATTGCGCCGTTTGGGTTGAATGAACACTATGATTTCAGTTGTTTTTTATGAAGTCCTCAAACTAGTTAAAAAATATCTCTGTTCATAAATTTAGTAAGAGTAAGATTCAGATATACAAAATTTTCCATTGATAATTTTCGCAGTTTGATCCTTTCTATACTTTTCCATGTATTCATATTTCATGTATCCCCCAGTAGCTTCAAATATTTATACATAATTTAATATATGTTTTTACCTGTCTTTATTTCCTTTGAATCTTGGATAGGGTATATAGTTTATCCTTTTCTTCCAAAATAACGCGCTAGTGTAACTAGAAGCTGTGTTTTTATTAAACTCAGATTAATTATGAGGCTTGCACATTCAAAGCTATTAGGTTTGTGCTTCTGCGCATGCGCCGCCGTTGCTATGGACGCACCTTGGTCTTAGCATCGTCATTTAGGCACCTCATTGCGCGCCTTCTAATGCAGCAAACCGCGCTTCTCCGGCATCTCACTAGTCCAGCCACTGCTGGGACACCCTTACAGGGTGCGGGACGTGTCGCATATGATTACCTTCATTTGGTAAGCTTGTTTCACTTGACTTTCTATTTAGGGAGTTTGTTTTGTGTATACATTGTCATGTCTTTTTTCCTTATATTTGGCTTTCATTTTGTGTTTAGATGCCTGTACTTCGCCTCTTTGTTTATGCAGCCTGACTTGAATAGCATGCACACTTTGCTGATTCATCTGGATAACTGTGAGTACGTGTATCCAGTTGTATGAGGCGTTTTCTTGGAGCTTGGTGATATATTAGACACCATAGCCCCTTTCTTTCCCTGTTGGTCTCTGCGATCTTCATCATCCCCTGATGCGATCTATATTGGAGGATCGAAACATGTTGGGATGGGACCTATAGGTTTTTGTATAGGGTAAGTGTTTGCAGGGTCAGGCTCCTGCCAGGACCGCCCTTGTCGGGGCGATTTCCCTGATCTGTAATATCACTTGTTATTAAGGGCCTTAATAGGGATAATAACATTATTCTGTGTCCTGTGTTTCAGCGGCTGAGCTACCTTCTCATAGAGTTCTATGGGGAAAAGAAATGCAGAGCGAGCTCTGTTTGTGATTGGCCAAGTTAAAAGAGGTGCGGTTATTTGGACCAATGGGAGTAGTGAGTGACAGCTCTTATGGTGTTTCTAATGCAATCTATAATAAAACTGTACATCGGCAGGAATCAAAAGATAACAATTCATTAATTTGTACCGATGTGTAATAAATGAACAATAATATGGGGGTAACGAAAATAAAGAAAAAAAAATGATTCAATGAGTTATTTTTATTTCTTATTTTCGGTAGCCAATGAACAATAATATGGGTGTAACGAAAATAAAGAAATAAAAATTAATTCATTGAATTCATTTTATTTCTTTATTTCGTTACGCCGCCATATTATAGTTCATTTTATATACACATTGGTATAACTTAAGTGATGTTTATCATTTGATTTCTGGCAATGGTATCAGTTTAATTATAGATTGCAATTAGAAAACCCATAAGAGCTTCGCTCGCTCTCCCTTGGTCCAAATAACCGCCCTCTTTAACTTGGCCAATCACAAACAGAGCTCCTCTGCATTTCTTTTCCCAAAGAACTCTATGAGAAGGTACTCAGCCGCTAGTGGCTAAGCTGGACGAGTCCCCACTTCCCCAACCAATCACGTACTAGAATACTTTCCCATAGACAGTAATAACATTTAGGTCGCCCTTTCTATCGCGCCTTCTTCCCACTCACAAGAGACTCACTACATATGAATTGTGGATTCATATCTTTTGCCTGGTCTCAATCAATCAGCTCTTTCTGCTTTTTTACGTGAATTTTGACTGATTGCCTTTGCATTTGATTGGTCCATACTTCTCCCAATAGCTTATTAAATGGTTCACTGCGCTCCTATTCTATAGGCTGGTTTATGCCGACCAATGAAGAGCTTACAGAATTTGAATTACTGTATTACCTCGCACCCGACAATTCTCTATAATCCCAATTCCTGAGTCGTAGCGCCGGTCTCGGCGACAAACGCGTGTTAGGGTTTGATTGATTTATGTTTATAGAGTTTAAGCTCTTTTTCCAGATTAATAATTGACACCATAATAAAAACGATTTTTTTTATAATCATACTCATGCCACACGGAGCTGAGAGCCGAATTTCCATTGCCCCGATCTCACCATTTACTAGCAATGGGACAAAGTAAGCTCGCAACTCTGGATTGGCCAGGATAGCCAAGTCCCGCTAGCTCAATTAATCAGCTCTTTTCTGCATTTTTACTGTATTTTGAACTGTCCCGCCTTTGCTTGTGATTGGTCCATACTTCTCCATAGGTTATAATTAGAAATGGGCGAATTTCTCAAAAATTCGATTCGGTCACTTCGCCGAATTTTCCGACAAAATTTGTTTCGTTCCGAATTACTTCGGCACGAATCGCGTTAAAAAAGCCACTAATTCCAGGCTGCACAGAGCCCTGCAGGTGCTGTAGAACATTGTGCCACACTAAAATATGGCAGAGGGAGCTTGGTTTGGTCTTCATACAATGTTGTGTTTTAGTATGAAACACGCAGGTGACTGCCGCCGCGCTTAGAATCGCTTACTATAAAAATTCCCCGGGGCACTTAAGCGAGGGCCAAAACTGGACCAAAAAAACTCAAGCGGGAATGTAGCCCTGATAAAGTCAGCCCAGCGAAAGCTGGAAAAAAAAAAGCTGAGAGCTCAGGTGCAACATTAGTGACAGAGTGTGGAGGTGACGGCGGCAGCCACATGCATCATGAGGTCAGGCAGTGGCACAATGACATTCTGAGGTGGCATAACAGGAGGAAGCCACAGAATGGGACAATCACACATGTAGGTCACATAGCCAGCAGCATGAGATCAGGCAGTGGCATCAAGACATTCTGAGAGGCGGCAAAACATATTAGGCCACAGAGTGGCTCAATCACACAGTGTGAAGGTCTCGAAAGCACAGCATGAATCAGGCAGTGGCACAATGAAACATCAGGAGCGGGCAAAAACATATTAGGCACAGAGTGCACAAATGAAACAGAGTTGAGGTCACGACAGCAGCAGCATGAGATCAGGCAGAGTGGTACAATGACATTCTGGGAGGCGGCAAGAACCAGTATTAGGCCCAGAGTGGCACAATCACACAGTGTGAGGTCACGGCGGCAGCAGTAATGAGATCAGCAGTGGCACAATGACATTCTGAGGGCAAAAACAGTATTAGGCCACAGAGTTGGCACATCACACAGTGTGGAGACACGGCAGCACATGAGATCAGCAGATGCACAATGACATTCTGGAGCGGCAAAACAGAATTAGGCCACAGAGTGGGCACCAATCAGACATGTGGAGGTCAACGGTCGGCAGCAGTATTAGGTCAGCAGTGCACAATGACATTCTGGAGGCTGCAAAACAGTATTAGGCCAGCAGAGTGGCACAATGGATTACAGTGTGGATGTCACGACAGCAGCAGCATGAGATCAGGCAGTGGCACAATGACATTCTGGAGGCGGCAAAACAGTATTAGGCCACAGAGTGGCACAATCACACAGTGTGGAGGTCACGGCGGCAGCAGTATGAGATAAGCATTGGGGCACCATACATTCTGGAGGCGCTAAACAGTATCTAGGCCACAGAGTGGCACAATGATAACAGTGTGGAGTCACAGACAGCAGCAGCATGAGATCATGCAGTGGCACAATGACATTTCTGGAGGCGGCAGAACAGTATTAGGCCACCGTCAGCCAGAGTGGCACAATCACACTTGTGGAGGTCACGACAGCAGCGCATGAGATCAGGCAGTGCACAATGACATTCTGGAGGTGGCAAAACAGGGAAGCCACAGAGTGGCAAAAATGAACTGAGAGCGGAGGTCACGGTCGGCAGCAGCCAATGAGTCAGGCAGTGGCACAATGACACAGTGTGGAGGACATGCAGCAGCCACACAGTCAGCCATGAGGTCAGACAGTGGCACACATGACACAGTGAGGATGTCACGCAACAGCAACAGCAAGCAGCCAGCATGAGGTCATAGAGTGGCACAATGACAGAGTAGTTGAAGGTGGTGGCAATACAGTCCCTGTAAGAGGTGGTATGGCAGATGGAGAAACTGTCCAGCAGATGTGTGGCATCAGCAGGTGGCGCATCAGAATAGGGCTGAGGCAGGTAGTATGAACCCGACATACCCTAAGGCATTGGTGTGTGGAAATCCTGGCCGATTCACACGCCTATTCATCTGACAAAGGTCAGACCTCTCCACCATTTCCCGTGACAAGCGTTCTCCCTGGTAAAACGATGCCCCTGCCGCACTGAACACACCGCTCTGAAGCCACCCACTGGCCGGCGACGTCAGGACAACTTCACCACTGCATACTCCGGCAAGTGTGGGCCACACATCCGTTTGGATGGCCCAGTAGTCCCACAGATCTACTAACTGAGGTGGCAGAGTGGATGTCCAATGTAGGCCACACACCTCTTGGTCAGTGTACTGCTCCAGGTCCTGCTGGCTGCTTCGCGACCTGCCCTCCTCACAGGCGGAGTGAAGGAAAGCTGCTCATCATGACTCCAGACTTTAAGGTTACGACTGATGGAGCTGTACTGCTCCTACCCCCCCCCCCCCCACCTTCCCCAGCAGCCGGCGCAGTATAACGTGACGCTGAGGAACCCCCCGGTCAGACCTGTCATAGAGGGACGATGCCGCACATAGGCAGCAGCCAACTGATTACGGAGGATTTCCCTATAGTATTTGATTTGACTTCACCTCCAATAGCTGGGAAAAAGGCTCCCATTTTTGGACGCGTGTATCGGAGGGTCCAATAGGGGTGGAGAGCCAGAAGTCATCCCTGACTCCGGAAGGCTGACTATTCGGCTGTCACTAGCCAGGCAAATAAGCAAGCTGCGGGCCATCTGACAAGTGACTCCGAGGGGCTCCTTCCTCCAATTTCCACTGTATACTGCCACGGTGCTTGGGATCATCTTCCTCGTCTTCCTCATCTCCATCCACCCCTCCAGCTGCACCATGCTCCGTCGCTCTCTGTTCACCTGGGTAGAAAATCCACTCATCTTCCACCAGACAATGCTTCTGCTCCAATGTTCCCTCCTCCTCCTCCTCCCATTTCAGTCCCACCGGATCCATGTGGCAACGAGATGTAGTCGCCCATCTCAGTCCCCTGCCCCAGACAGATTTTTCAGCATCTGTTTCCAGGACATGAAGCATTGGAATGATGTTATTCATACCACGTAGTCCTGGCAACTGACAAATAACGTTGCCTCCTTCGATTGGCCTCAATCAAACGGCATGTGTCACGCAAGAGCTGCCACGGAGACATCAAAGTTACAGCAGGGGATTACTTCTGTCTGCCTGGGATCATCAAAAAAATCGTTAATGGCCTTTCTCTGTTCATACAGTCGTCCAACATGTGCAAGAGCTGAATTCCAGTGGTGGAAACATCGCATACAGATGTGTTGGGGGAGCCGTTCTGCCGCTGCACACTCGAGAGGGTGTTCCATGGCTTTGTAACGAAGGATAAGAGTCCATGACACAGTATCCTGGCCATTTCAGAATCTTCTGAAGATTGGTGGAAAGACTTCAGGAACCTTTTCACAACCAGATTGAACACGTGCGCCATGCATGGGCGCATGGACCATCCTCCTCAGTGCAGCGCGGACACCATGTGTCCTCCCATTTTGTCCGTTCACCATGGTTCCGATTGCAGTTAGCTGCGGAGAAAGCCACACATCGATTCCTTGCTGCATGACGTGGAGCAGTTTCGCTCCCTCTGTGTGACCTTTCGTTTGCCGAGGCAAGCCAGGTGTAGAACTGCATGTCACCGCTGTGCCCTACACCATTTGGTATGATGGAAGGCAGTACTTGTGGAGGCTGAGAGGTGTGGTGGTAGAGGGAGGAGTAGGCGGACATTGGCGCAGTGCACAGTTTGACAACGAGTAGTAAGAAAGCGTCGTCTCCTTCCAAGTTGTTTTAGTGCCTGGGCTGGAAGCACATTCACCCAGTGGCCGAAAAGGAACATGTAACTGGCCCTGACCGGTAGTTACGCACCAAGACTCCGCGCTGCCGTGCACCTTGAAACAAACCGATAAGCTCAAAGGACTGACCCACCTTCTGTTCTACATATATTTAGAAGTGCTGGAACAATTGCCTTTTTGGAAAAGAAATTACAGCTGGAACCTCTCCATCTCGGCTCGGCACAAGCCATTAGTTCTCTGAACAGTGCAAGTCCACCATTTGAAAGGGAGGGACTGCAGTACCAACAACTTGGACAGGAGCACGGTCACTTCTGCACTAGGATGGTTGGAACTCATACTGTTGATCTCTTGCAATCGCCTCCGCTGAACGTACTGCTGGCTGCCATGGAGTAGCGATGGAGTCAGGAGCATCTGGACCGGAAGAATGTCAAAGAGAAACAGCTCCCTTCTGCCAGAGGTTGGTGGAGCCTTGACTAGCTCAATGCATGCATGCCACTGGGCGCTGCTGCTGCGCAGTTGCACGCTGCGGCGGCAGGATGGACCCCCTCAACAGAGCCACGTTTCTCGTTTCTCCTTCTCCCAGCCACCGGATGGTGAACGCGCATTGTTGACGCATGGCCGTGGTAGCCAACGTTAGCTCCCTGGCCACGCTACACACTTCTGCCCACAGATTCTACATATACCATATTCGGCTCCTCCGGTGTCTAGAGACAAAGAACTGCACACAGCTTACCGCCGATTATCGTATTTTACCGCCAACGCTCCGCACGTTGAGTGGACTACTGCCGCCGCTGCTCGCTGAGACCCGCTGTGCTGCTACTTTCTTGGACCAGCGAAGTCGGTTTTTTGCCGTCCGTGGCCGCTTGGTCCCCGATCTCACACTGCTGCTATCCTGCTGACTCACGGCCCACGACACCCACTTGCTGGCTGCGCTGAGCTGCCCGACGCGCAAGCTGATGCCCCTCTTCTCCTGAGCGATGAAGAAGCCCTTCCATCACCCGCACCCAAGGTGCGTCGGCCTTACATCATCATCTATTTGTGTTTCATCGTCACTGCTGACCTCCACACCGGTCTTGGTATGCCGAGTCTGGACCTCTCACAACATGACCTCCCTTGCCACTCTCCCACATCTATACTTTGCCGCCTACTGCAAGAAAGCAAGCGATAATGGCCCCATTTCTTTCGCTGCAGTACTGCTGACTGCCCTCCATCAAATTGTTCATAACCTCGCTACATAGTGGCCGAGCCCAGACCAAATAGTAGATCTCTGGCTGAGGGAACCGGATGGGACAGAGCGGGCTGAGGTACAGTGATGCCGCTGACCCGCTCACCCGGCCATGCAACAAATGGTTGTGTCTGAGTTCCCCTTCCGACCTCTTGGCTGGGGTTGTCAGATGTCATCTGGGAGAAGAGGATGCCTATCAATCAATCAAGAACCCTTGTTGCAGAACAACACACGGCCGCTAGATGACAAGCGGCACGTTATGGTCTCACGAGTGACCCCTGGCTCGCAGCGAGCGTCCCTTGCTGTTGGCTGTGACCTGGGCCTTTTCCAGGAATGTTTGTGCCACTGTCCACGGCGCAGGTGGCAGAGCTGCCACCTCTCTGTCTGACAGTACTGTTTGTTCTAAAATGTACAGAACACTGTTTGAGGATGATATCCTGAGTATATGATAAATATAACAACCCTGTTTTGTTTGACCTCCAAATTAACCAGTAACAAAGCTTGGTAACCCTTGGATATAAATTGCGCTCCAACAAATGGCCAGGAAAAAATTTACCCTACAAATGCCATGTGTTATTTATTATATTATGCTTTTGATGTGTCCGTTTAAAAAACACTGTGTGTTTTTTACTAAATGTAAAAGCACAAACATGCTTAATTATACCTCGGACATGAATTAGGCTGACAGGAAAAATGTATATATCTTTGTGTTGAAAAAGACGGTTTATTTTTGTCAGCACAACCAGAAAAACAACGCATTAATTAACCCCTGATGAAATTGCGCCGAAAGAATTGAGCACTCACAAACTATAGCTTTGTAGCGTGTTTACATTGCGTGATATTCTACTCCACACAACAAGAAGATACAGTTTTATTACCTTTGCTATGTGAATTATGCAACAGAAAAATTCTATATATTTTGCATTGAAAAAAGACGGTTTCTTGGGTCCAGCACACCAGCCAAAACAACGCTTAAATTAACACCCTGTAAGTAAATTGCGCAAAGAATTGAGCCGCACAAACTATAGCTTTGTAAAGTCGTGTTACAATTGCTGTTTTCTACGCCAGCAACAACAAGAGATGACAGTTGTTAATTAACCTTTGCTTGTTGATTAGGCTACATGGAAAAATTTATATATTTTGGCATTGAAAAAGAACGGTTTCTCGGGTCAGCACCACCAGCAAATAACAACGCTTAATTAACCCTTGTAGTAAAGCGCCAAAGAATTGAGCCGCACAAACTAGTATCTGTGTATCGTGTTACAATTTGCGTGTTTTCTACGCCAGCCACACAAGAGAACTGTTTAATTAATCTTTGCTTGTGAATTAGGCTAGCAGGAAAAATTTATATATTTGCGTTGAAAAAGAAAAAAGACGGATACTTGGGGTCAGCATACCAGCAAAACAACGCTTTAATAAACCCCTGGATGTAAATTATGCCGCAATATAATTGAGCAGTCCAAAATGAAGTGTATTTTTAATTGAAAACCTGATTCTTTAAATAATACAACAGGAACTGGCTATATCCCACTTGGATATTTAAAAGTATAACTCAGCTGCAGTGACGCACACTGGATTTCAGATCCAATACCCCAAAAATTAGAAATTAAACATTACAAGAACAGTCTCTGAGACAAGCTGAGACAACCCCACAAAAATCGCGTATACAATTCAATCTTTCAGTAAGAGCTAACAAGCCGCGCAGCAGCTTCCTGATGAGCACAGTGAGAGGAGTGGTGAGCACCCGGCGTCCGCTCCCCCGGACTTATATAGTGCGGTGGACTTCACACAATCCCGCCGGTCCCTCTGATTTGGCCCTTCACCTCTGCAACATGTCATGCATGGCTATGCCCATCTTCCTCCCAGAGTGCAATTGCCCCATGTAGGCCCATGTGCTCGCTAGCCATTTTTATCAATCAAAAGCACACTTCGTTCACACCGAAGTACCCCAAAGTTCTACTTCGTTTCGAACATCGAAGTTATCCTGAAATTCTAAACGAATTCCACTTCGTTAAATCGGAATCGCCCATCTCTGAGTTTAATGGTTCACTGTCGCTCCTATTTTGATTGGCGGTTTATGCCGACCAATGAGAAACGCTTACAGAATTTGAAATTACGTATTTTCCCGGCAATTTTCAAATATCCCAATTCTCCCATTTTGCGCCGTCTCGGCGACAAACGCGTTGTTTAGTGATTTTAATTATGTCTGTTTATGGGAGATAGGTTTTAGCTCTTTTACAGAGAATGTTTTACACTAATAAAAACGATTTTATTACTAATACTCATGTCTCACGTCGCTGAGATTTCAGTGCCACCGATCTGTCCATAGACTACAATGGGAGAAAGTAGCTCCTCTCTGATTGCCGAGATAGGCCAAGCCCCCGCTGCTTCATACCAAACAGCTCTCTGCATTTTTTACTGTATTTGGAACTGTCCCGCCTTTGAATTTGGATTGGTCATACCTTCCATAGGTTTCATGGGTCTCTGTCGCTCCTGGGGAGTCTATTGCTGGTTTTCTCTGCCGACCAATGAGAATTACTTACAGAATTTTAATACTGCATTTCCCGGCAATTTCCAACGATCCTAATTCCTGATGTTGCCCGTTTCTAGATTTTTGGAAATGTTTTTTATGTTATTTTTTTTTTAAGGTTTGACTCTTTTTCTGATAATGTTTTACACCTAATAAAAGCGATTTTTTTGAATCATACTCCATGCCTCACGGAGATGAGTTTCTTTGGGCGATCTTCTATAGTGTTTACTTCTATCATGTTAGTTTGTCACTTCACTTCGCCTCCTCCAGCTCATTTAGAAACGCAACATCAACTAGTCTGGCCCTGTCGGCAGCTGGTGAGCGCTGCAATCGCCACACCTTTTCCGACCCACGATCATACTGCCTCGGAGTTTTCGAAAGTGCCGCTCCACCCCCAGAACGCCCACACCGCGCCCATTACAACCCCCCTTCATGTTAGGACGCAGCGAAAGTGGCTAAGGCTGCGCCTAAACAACGCATCCCTGCGTCCGACAGGGGATTCGGATCGGTGAGGCCCCGTTTTCGCTAGAAAACATGGCGCAGAGTCCTGATCCATACATGTCCGCCCAAATGTTTGTTGCAGCTCCCCCTCTGTGTTGACACTAAAATCAATTATATTGTTGTCACTGTTACCAAGATTTTCAGAAACAGTGACCGCTCCAACAAACTAAGAAATTGAGGAACTTCCTTCCCTTTTCCGTTGATGCAGAATCATGACCCCAGTCAATGCCTGGGTAATTAAAGTAACCCCATTTTTAAAATGCCCCCCAAAAATTTGATTATGCCCCTGTTCTTTCTTTCCCCCTAAATTTTTTTGTTCGGTGGGTTATAGTTTTCGCCCAAAAAAATTTTTTTTTTGCTTTAACCCCCCTTGTTTTTTCCACCCACAATTTTTCCAAATCTTACAACTTCACCATCTTTTTCCTTTTTCACATTCACCTTCATATCCCCCTTTAAAATTTACAGACACACCCCCCCCCCACCCCCCCCCCTGTTCGTTTCTGTCCTACCTAAATAGATCAAACCCTTTAGGGTTGACGTTTCAGCCCTTGCGGGGAGTCCCAGCCATTTTTTTAAAAAAAAACCCACCCAAAATCAATCTGCTCCCCTAAAAATAGCCCCTTTCAAGCCCCTTTCCCTTTTTTGGTTGCTAGATTTCTGCCATTTGTGAATAGACAATTTTAAAATTTCCCCTTTCCCCGGTTTTTAAAAATTTTCCATCAAGGGGTTTTTTGGGAGGGGACAAAAATTTTAACCCTTTTTCAGTGGGATAGGGGGGGATTTAAACTTTTACCCGTTCAGATGATGGCAGGGAAATTTTATAAAAACTTCCTTTGGTAGAGGGGCATGGAATTAAAACTTTAATCTTTAGAAAGACAGCAGGGGTTTATATACTACACAGTTAGTAGTTTCCCATGGTTATTAAAGATATTTTTTTTTTCACCTAAAATTTTTAAATGCTGGTTTCCAAACCCCTTTATCCCTTATCCACTGTCCCTATTTCCCCCCCCCACGCCCCACTTTCCCCCCAAACCGAAAATAGTCTGCCCATTTTCCTCTAAACAAAATTCAAACCGTTTCTTTTTCTAGGTTGTTCCCCTCCCCATCCCTTTTTAAAATTTTCCCGCACCCCTTTAGAATGCTCCCCAACAAGAAAAGTACAGCACCCAAAAACAGCCCCCCCTTTCCTGTGGGTTTGGAATTTTTTATCTGAAAGAAAAAAAGATTGTCCCCCCCAAATTTAAAAAAATCACCCAGGCTCTGGGAAACCCCCAAACCCCTCTGTCCTACAAAAAAATTTTCAGCAGGGAAATTAAACTCCCTGAGCTCCCGCTGTTTTTCCTTTCGTGGGCGCATGGCCAGGCAGTTTTCCCCGGGAAAAACCAAACCCTTGGGGGGCCCCTTCCCCTTTTAAAGTTTTGAGCCTAGTTTTTTAAAAAAAATTAAAATTTCTTAGCTTTTCCCCCAAACCCTATCAGTATTTTGCCCATTGTTTCCCAAACATGCCCCACAACAGCTGGGTCATCACCACCCCCCCCCCCAGTAATTTTTTCCACCAAAATGAAAACCCTGGAAACCGGGGGAACAGAAAACCTTTTGGGTTGAGGCGGTCCTGGTGAAAATTTTTTTCTACCCGTTTTTCCTGATTTAGAATCCCCTAAAAAATACTAACTGCCCCTTTTTCCTACCTGCATTCCCATCCCCCCCAATACTATTTGGGGCCCTGCTCTTCCGGCTGAAAGGGAAAAAGCAGTTTTTTGAGCAAAATTCCCTAGCTTAAATCCCCAAAAATTTTGGGAAAATTTTGGGGGAAATTGGGGAGGAGAAAGGGCCTTTCCCTTTTTTTTGCATTCCTGCATTCCCTTTCCCCCAAACTATATTTGGGGATTGCTTTTTCCGGGCCCTGAAAAGGGAAGAGCAGTTTTTTGGGAAAATGTTCCCCTTTGCATTATCACCCAATTTTGGCAATTTTGCGGGGAATTCAGGAGGAGAAAAAGGGCCCTTTTCTTTTTTTTTGGAAACCGTTTTGAACTCCCCCCTAACTACAATTGCCCCCGGGAAAAACGGTCCTCCCTTTTTGATCCAATACCCCCCCCTTTCAACTTTTAGCCCCAAAACTGCTTGTTCGTGAAAACAACCCTCCTCTCTTAAATTGTCATTTTGCCCCCCTTTTTTTGCTTTCTGCCCCCTCCGGGATTCTATAAGGGCGAGTTTTGCAGAGTAGAAACATGCTCACATCTTCCAGCGGGAAAATTCCCCACCTCCCCCCTTTTGCCCCCGTAGTGCTTTACATATGGGGGATTTTTGCAGGGGAAAAAATTTTGTGAGTGATGTTTCCCATTACCCCGGTTGCAACACCCATGGAAGTTTTTAAAAAAAAAAGGTTTAATTAGTTTAAAAGTAAAAAAAAAAGGGTTTTTTTATTTAAACCATTTTACTCCTGTTTTAACCCCGGGTTTTAAAAACTCACATTCTGTTCCCTTTCCCACTCTGAAAACCCAAAGTTTCCAAAAAAAGGCCCCAGGCCCCAAAATTAAATTCACAGTATTCAATCACTATTGGGATAGATTTTCCCAAAATCAGATTTTTCAGGGGGGCCCCCCACCACAAAAAAATTTAAAAAAAATTTTTAAAAGGGGGGTTTTTTTAAAGGGGTTTTGGCCCGGGGACTTTCAAAAGTTTTTTTTGGTCCCTAGAGTATGATTAGAAATGAAAAAAAAAAGGGTTTTATCTTCCCGTGATGCTCCCGCCCCAGCCGGGGTCTTCCCATCCCATCCCCCCCCTGCACAGTAAATTGCCCCTTATTTAATTTTTTTACAGTTCCACTGCCCCCGATCTTTTCCCCACCATTAAAAAAGGGGTTCCCTCGGGGAAAATTTTAAATAAATTCCTAAAAAAGTTTTTATCATATGCCAGCATAGATCCTATGGGGGGAAGCCCCCTAGGGAAAAAGGCCTTCGTTAGGGCGTCTGGGGTACTACTGTACTGGGGGGGGGCAAAAAATTTTAAAAAAAAGGGGGCCCACTGCCACCGGCACTCCAAAAGGCTCCGGAGAAGTGTGGGGAAATTTTGCTGTGTAGGGTTCCCCCCCCAGCATAAATTACTTTTCGGCAGCATCACTGACAGTGTAAGTCCCGGCCCTGTGAGGAAGAGAGTGAGAAAAGGCCAGTTACATGGGAAGGGGGGAGGGCCCCTTTAGGAAACCCAAACCCACACCCAGGGGAAAGGGAGAGGGCCCCAGAGGAACAACCAGCACAGCAGCAGCAGACCCCCATGGTTAAAAAACCCATCAGCAAGAGTGCCGTTTTTTTTTTGTGGTTTGTGTGTGTTCTGTGTGAATATATCAAATTTGGGCCAGACTTTGAAAGGGGCCCCATCGGGGAAAATTTTGAGCTGTGAAAATCGCAAATGAAAAAAAAAAAAAAAAAAAAAAAAAAAAAAAAAAAAAAAAAAAAAAAAAAAAAAAAAAAAAAAAAAAAACTGGTTGGGGGCTTGCATTTCCAACCCATTTTTTCCTGGATTTTAAATGCTTATTCGCGCCAGGAGACTGGGAGATGCCCTAAGCTGGGGCCCGGGACCCTAGACCTTTTACCTTAAAATTTTTCCCCCAACCCATCCCGGCCATATAATTTTAGATAAAAGTGAAAACCCCCAAGGTTTCGGGCAGACTGAAATATTACCATCATACAATGCCCATATAGTGGTAGATACCAGTGTCTTTAGACCTTATATTAACTTCCATGCAGTGACCATATAGTTGTAGATACCGGTGTAAACATGCTCCCCAGACTGTGTACACTGGTACAGGCTCTCCATTTCCCGCCCAATCCGGGAGGGTTGGTAAGTATGTTATATACTGTGTGTGTATATACTAGATGTGTATACTATGTGTGTGTACAGTATCTCACTTTTTATAATATTGTACCATATCTTTTCATGGGACAACACTGAAGATATGACCCTTTGATACAATGTAAAGTAGTCAGTATATACCTTGTATATCATTGTAAGTTTATTGTGCCTTCAAAATAATTCAACACACAGCCATCAAAGTCTAAACCGCTGGCAACAAAGGTGAGTATACCCCTAAGAGAAAATGGGCAGATTGTGCCCAATTTGCCATTTTCTCTTCATGGTGTCATGTAACTTGTTATTTCAAGGTGTGAATAGGGAGCATCTGTGTTAAGGTTGGTTTTATCTCTCTCACACTCTTTTATACTGGTCCCTGGAAGTTCAACACGGCACCTCATCACAAAGAATTCTCTGAGGATCTAAAAAAAAAGAATTGTTGCTCAACATAAAGATGGCCTAGGCTATAAGAACACCCTGAAATGGAGCTGAGGATGATGGCCAAGACCATACAGCGGTTTAGCAAGATAGGTTCCACTGGAAAAGGCCTTGCCAAAGATGTTGAGTGCACATGCTCAGCATCATATCCAGAGATGAGTGCTTCCAGCATTGCTGCAGAGGTTACAGGGGTGGGGGTCAGCCTGACAGTGCTCAGACCATACACTGAACACTGCATCATATTGGTCTGCATGGCTGTCGTCCCAGAAGGAAGGCTCTTCAAAAGTTGATGCACAAGAAAGCCCGCAAACAGTTTGCCGAAGACAAGCAGACTAAGGAAATTGATTTCTGGAACCATGTCCTGTGGTCAGATGAGACCAAGATAAACTTATTTGGTTTAGATGGTGTCAAGTGTGTGGGGTGACAATCAAGTGAGAAGTACAAAGACAATTGTGTCTTGTCTACAGTCAAGCATGGTGGTGGGAGTGTCATGTTTTGGGGCTACATGAGTACTGCTGGCTGTGTGGAGCTACAGTTGTTTGTGGGAACCCTGAATGCCAACATTAACTGTGGAAACCAAGAATTGGTCCTATCAAAAGGGGCCAAAAGCTGTATTTAAACATTCACCAATTGAAATAACAGCTATAATGTAACTTTTACTAAATATCCTTAAAAATGTAAAATTTGATATTTAAATTGTATGGAAACATCAAACCCTTTCCAGGTGCATATCCAATGTCATATATTAATCTAGCATATATATTCATCAATAAGGTTAAACATTCAAACAGTGGTAACACAGTGTATTAATATGACCAGTGTACTCACGTGGCCACCGTGAATACAGGTAACCACTAGTAATTTGATAGTTTTGTAGGGAAGCACAAGATCAATCTCATAAATTCTGTTGAAAAAAAGTTATATATATACCCAATTGTCGAAAATAAAAAAAGTTACTCACCTCTGCCTATTCCCCCACTGGGGAGCTCACGCTGGAAGTTTGAGTCCAGTCTGTGAGTGTGACATTATCACAACTCCTGCTAGATGCTAGTCCCAAGAGAGTGCATCACGTCACCTGCACTGCTTACTACTGTGGACTGTAAGCTTTGTCTCTGGCCTACAGTAGTCGGCGCCCACAGTTCCCGACGACACGCATACAGTTCGAAACATGATGCAGAGTTTAGGCCCCATCATGAGGGTATTGGCATCCTATTTGTCCCTGAGCTCTGCAGCATTTTTCTAAGTATATGTGCCTTCTCAGAATGTGCATACAGTTAAAAATTGGCAGTATATGTGTCTGTACCGGGGCACCAGAATATCCTCCAGTGGGCCAGTCTGACACTGGCCTTGTCCAACAAAAGGGCATGACTTCATGCAAAGTGGGCATGGCTTAACATGCAGTGATGTAAGACAAAATTGATGGCACAAACAAAGACAACCTATCACTGAAAATATCGGATATAGTGTAACCCCTATTCAAAATAAATTTCACTGAACAAAGAAAAGAGTTTAAACAACTTTTATTTAACTATCCTTAAAACTCCTCTTATGTAGAGATAAATCCACACTAATCCAAAGTGTGCAATATATACAACATATATACAGGTGACAGCAAGCAAGCAAATGCATATAGGTGTACAAGCATATGTGAAGGGTATATACAGGGTGGGCCATTAATATGGATACACCTAAATAAAATGGGAATGGTTCTTGATATCAACGTCCTGTTTGTGGCACATTAGTTTTTCTAGTGAAATTCTCAATAAGTTTGATGAGTTACATAACCCTCTTCCCATTGGATAAAGTTGGATCCAAAATGGCCAAATTCAAAATGGCCACCATGGTCAACACCCATCTTGAAAAGTTTTCCCCCTCCCATATACTAATGAGCCACAAACAGGAAGTTGATATCACCAACCATTCCCATTTTATTTAGGTGTATCCATATAAATGGCCCACCCTGTAGTTCAGAGTTAATCACGGTACCATTCGTTCTTGTGCTTGTACTTCCATATCCATTATTCATGTGTAAGAAATACACTATCACTGCATCAGTTCACTATACCGCCCGAAAAGGGTGCCCCCACCATAGATGGCTTACCCTATCAGGCCCTTTGCACTCTGTTAGTCTCGGCGCGTTTCCCTGTGATTACACTATTCATCAGGAGATAAATTCAAATGCACAAGATAAAAGTAATAATAAAAATAATGATAATGTGTCTGGTGTGCAAAACATGCATAACAAAATATGACACCCAAGCTGCTAGTCAATAATGGATATCCACAGCTTAGAAAATGCCCAGGAAGTGAAGGCTTAAATACCTATACAGTGCCCTCAATCTGGAATTTATTATGGAGCACCTGCAAGCCGATGGCCTTAAAAAACAAAGCCCGTGTAATTCTGGCACTCAAAGTAAGGCTGCACATGCGCTGGAGGTCAAGGAGATACATCTGAGGCCTCAAGTGGAACACAAATGTATTTCACATGGCGCAATCACGAGTCACCAGCATTTAAAGACAAAGCCTGTGCAACCCCGGCACTCACAATGGGGCTGCGCATGCGTCGGAGGTTAATGAGACACTTCCGGGGCTCAAGTGGATGCAAATGCATTCCACCTATTGATTCAATATCTACATAGACAGGTAACTATAAAGTAACAAACAATATAGGCATAAAAGCCAGTGAAATTTAGCACCCCTTTCTTAGGAGACAATAAGAAGTCAAGTGGACAGGTAATTTATAAATAATAAATAAGTGGCATTAATGTGTGAAATCATTCACAATCTATACAAGCAAATGAAGCCTGAGGGGACAACAATAGATACAAAAGATAAAACATATATAAAATGATTATTATATTAGAGTTCCCCTCCATCAATTAATCAGGATATGATTTATTTGATCATACTAGGGAACTGATACTAACTAGTTTATAAAGATGTCAAATGAAAGAAGAGTATGTTAATCTTTCATTGATGCCAATTCAAGCGGTAATTCGAGCCGTTTATCCTATTCACCATGACGTGGGGATGGGAATACAAATTTCCATTACTGTAAAGGACAGGTCCTTAGTCTCCCCCCTTTGTTTCTCCCATACATGTCAGGATAAGGAGGTATCCTTACTGTGACTAATTTAACATAGATGTTCCAGAACTCATCTTCTTAATTCACGCTTAGTTTTTCCTCCATAATAGACAAGAACATGAGCAAAGATAGACTACTCCTTTAATTTTACTATTGCCATTTTCTCGGATGTCATAACAAGTTCCCATAGAAGAACTTTTGAAACCTTTAGTTTTATTGACAAAAGGTCAATCTTTACATGCCCCAAACTGCAACATGCCAATTGGTCATTTTGATAACTATGTTCCCCTAATTCTCTATGGTGTATAGCGGCTATGAATCAAATGATCCCCAATAGATCTGCCTTGATGAAAAGTGATGGCCAGTGAATCCAGAACAAATTTTTAAATTTCCGGATCCATCATCAGAATCTCCCAGTATTTCTTTAGGATCATTAGCTATCAATCTAAGCAATTCTGCTTGATCGATAGTACTTTTAGATGTAAATAGCCCTGGTCTGTTTTTTCTAAAAGCGTGACAGAAGGAGTCCTTGATGACTTTTTCCAGATATTCCCTATTTCTGAACCTATTTGTAAGAGAACACCATGATTCTTTCTTATATTCTTCAATGGAGGTGCAATTTCTATGGACATGGATAAATTGACATTTAGGGATTCCTTTCTTCAAGGGAGTTGGATGAAAGCTATCCTAGTACAACAAACTATTTGTGGCAGGGGGTTTTCTATATATTATGGATCACAGTGTTCCATCTTCATTCTTATAGATGGTCACATCTAAGAAATGGATTTTATTATCTCCAACTTTATGTGTGAACTGTAGACCCAAGTTGTTAGTCTTCAACTTGACAATGAATGTTTCAAAGGACTCGCAAAAAACAAACAACTGTTGGCAATGAATAGGTTAAAATAATTCCTCTTTACTTATATCAAACTTGTAAAAACTTTACAGAGTCAAAACAGGATTACCGCATCTTCATATATCCTTATTTACCAAAAAAGGTAAGATTATATATAAAATTGTTTCAAAGGACTCAACAGTTCCAAACCACAACACAAGAATATCATCCATATAATGGGTCCAGAACGCGATCTGGGATATGCAGACAGCGTCTGGATGTCCGCATACCAATATGTCCTTTCACCAGTCCAGGGTTACATTTGCATATGTTCGAGCAACAGGACTCCCCATGGCGGTACCACTGAGCTGATGGTAGGCCTTCCCTCCAAACAAAAAGTAATTGTGTGTTAAAATAAATGAAAGAAGTTTATTCAAAAATGAGTTGTGTTCCACAAATTGTATTCCCTTTTGTTTTAAGAAAATATTCGACTGCCTCCACTCATACAGTGTGAGGGATGGAGCTGTATAAAGTTTCCACATTAATAGATCCAAGAAAATTATTAGTATCAGCATTGATGTTTTCTGATTTTCCTAAGAACGCGTCCCCACGGCACAGGACAAATACCGGTCGGTTTATCCACCTGGTATTTGTACTGTTTTCGGGCCGTGCACACGGCTGCAAGGGACGGCTTTTCTCTGCAATTAGCAGAGAAAAGTCCTCCCCCTTCGCATTGGCCTGTTCGTATTCCACCCGAAAACCAGGAGGAAGAACAAACATGTTCAATGTTTTTTGGACCGCCGGTGGTCTGAAAGACCACCGGGCGGAAAATCCATGCAGTGGGGACCGCTGTGCAGGTTTTCCATAGCGGTCCATGTTAAGGCTTGTCAGACGGTTTACAGACGGTTTTCAAAACCGAAAACTGTCTGAAAATACTGGCTGCAAACCCATGCCATGGGGACAAGCCCTAAGAGGTCTGGGGTATTTCTTGTGTATGAGAGAAGAGCTAGGACAAAATCCCTGAGTATTTTATCAACAGAAAATTAGAAAACATCACTACTGATATTAATACTCAGAAGGAAACAGTAAATCCCCGTGGCATTAATGAAAGATTAACATTCTCTTGTTGAATTTGACATCTTTTTAAACATTAGTTCCCCTATTTTTATCAAAAAAAATATTCATGATTGACAGAGGGGAACTCTAATACTGTAAAATAATAATTTTATGTATGTTTTATATTTTGTATATATTGTTGTCCTCTCTGAGTTCATTTGTTTATATACATTGTAATGATTTCCCGTTAAAAGCCCCTTATTTATTTTTTATATTTGTGTCCTTTGGTCCTTTGATCCTAAGAAAGGGGTGCTTAATTTCATGGGGCCCAAAAAGATAATATACTGTATTTTCGCTTCTCCCTATTACGTGTCTATGTCTATTGAAATCAATAGGGGGGAAAGTTTGCTCCCCTTGAGGCCCCGGAAGTGTCTCAATGACCTCCAGCGCATGCGCAGCCTATTGTGAGTGTCAGAGTCACATGGATTTTTTAATGACAGCATGCTGATGCTCCATAATAAATTCCAGATTGAAGACACTTTATAAGTGTTTAAGCCTTCATTTCCTGGGCAGTTTCTAAGCTGTGGATATCCATTATTGACCTAGTAACTTGTGTGGCATATCTTGTGATGAATGTTTTGCACACCAGCCACATTATCATAATTTTTATTATTACTTATATCTGGTACAGTTGAGTTTATCCCCTGATGGACCATGTTATCACGGGGAAACATGTCGGGACTAACAGAGTGCAAAGGGCCTTATAGGGTAAGCCATTTAGGGTGGAGGTGCCCTTTTCAGAAAGGAATCACCAATATAAAGGCAGGACAATATAGGGTTAAACGGCACAGCCTTTGTGGCCCAAAATAGTGAACTGATGCAGTGATAGTGTATTTGGAAACATGAATAATGGCTATGGAAGTTAAAGCACAAGAAGGAATTGTACCGTGAGTAAATCTGAACTATATACCCTTCATGTATGCTTGTACACCTATATGCATTTGCACCTATCTCAACTTTTGGCAGCTCATTTTTGCTTGTTTGTGGTCACCTATATATTATTTGTATACTTTGTACATTTTGGATTAGTGTGGATTTATCTCCACATAGGAGGTTTTTTAAGGATTGTTAAGTAAAAGTTATATTTTAACACAAACACAGCCAACTAATAAATGGTAAATTATGTTAAATGACATATAGATCCACATAAAGCATAAAATTAAAACAGCATACATGGAGATAAAGAGGAACCACTCCTGAAGACAGGATAACAGTCAGATATATGTAAAAGATACAAATATTCCTCAAGACACCCAAAATTCTAAAACATTTCCCAACCCAAACACATAAAACTTAAAGTCACAATATACTTTACGTATTTGAATAAATTTGCCAAAAAGTTTTTAATTTGGGGATAAAATACAAAAAAAAAAACATCAGGGAAAAAAATGAAATACCAAAAGGGAAAGCAAGGTATAGAAATATAATGGGAAATTCAGAGAATAATAATACCAATAGCTACCAAGATGGTGACTGCGTGCCTGGAACAATTTTTCACATTTTAGCTTAGCAGTAAGGTATTAAAAATACTTTTACACATGTAAGATACATTAAAGGGCCTTTTCCTCCACATCTTTTTTAAAATGGGTCACTTTTAAAAAAAGTTTAAAAATTTAAATTTAAAAATTGTAAGAGTTTAAATATTTATTTTAGAAATCTAGAAATTAGACAAACAGAACAGAGGTTTTCTTGTTTTAAAAACCAAATTTCAAGTTTTTTATTTACCTTTGCCAAATTGCATTACATGGTTTTGTAAGATAAAATAAATCCTATAAATTATATACTTGTCCATTAAAATGTATAGGTGACTGTATTTTTTACATTGTACAAACAAAACCCTTTTTAAAAATTCACTATACAAGTCAAAACCCCTATGCTGAAAATTTTCCCTTTGGGTACACCCACCGGGTTTTATTCGGGCCTGTTCTTGTACAGGGTTCATTTGAAATTCAAGAGGGGAATGTAGCACCATAAACAAAAAATCAGGGGTATACACTCTGTAAATGCACTTGGGGGAAAATTCGGGGCTGGGCCCTAATGTTTTTTCATCATTACATGACAGCACACAAAATCAATTTAAACCCTATCAGATAAAAATACAGTCATTAGCAAAGACAGTTGAATGGCAGTGGTGATGGATGAAGACAAGAAAAACAATTGTTTGGTTCATACTGAATTTAATGTCAAGAACTATTTTTTACTAAACAACCCAATGCTTAAAGGAAAAAGGCCCAACAAGGATTTGATTTTATTCCCCCGAAATTTAAAAAAATTTTTTAAAAAATGGCTCTCACTAGGAGAGAGAGTTCCTCTGTAAAGGAGTAAAATAGAATTATGTAACATATATTATATATAATATATACATACATAGATAGATATTTTTATAAATATTTCAAATAAGATTAAATTCTATGTGTATTTTAATCAGTTTGTAGGTAATATCACATGTAATATGTAAAATACCTTGTAGAATTTACTTATTCATATTTTTATTTTCCAAAAACCCCATGTTTTATTTTCCCCAAAATAAAAAAAAAATTATTTAAAAAAAATTACCCCAAACTGCCCAATTTTTTCCGTTATTTAAAATTTTAGTACCAAATGCAGCAACATAAGCAGTAGATACAGTGAACAGAAATGTTAAAGTTAAAGAAATTCCCCCATAAATTTCATTTTTTCTATTATGCATTTAGCATTTTAACATTTGATTTAAAAAGGGGTTGCTTGCTTTCCCCCTCTCATCTTTTCCCGGCTTTGGATTTTTGGGGTTTTATTTATGTTCTTCTTCTTCTTTAAGTTCAAACGGGAATGTCCCCAATACAGCTGCTGATTGGCTGTGGTTGTTACATGAGTCTGCCTATATTACTGTTCAGAGCTAAATTTCCAAACAGTTATGAAAGGGGAAGTGGGCACGGGATTTTCTCCCAGTAGTCAGGATCTGCAGCAGTGATGTCCCCATTGAAAAGAAGAGGAACAGACAGAAGACCAGACAGACCAAGTGCTGAAACAGTGTAGGTAGGTAAGTTTATTTTTTTAATGGGTCATCAGGGTGGTTTTTTTTTTTTTTGTTTAAAGAAAACGGACAACCAATTTCAATGTTTAGGCCTGGATTATAGTGATAAACAATTCCCCCCACCATTTAGGGTGCTCCTATAAAATTTTCCCAATAGAAATAATTTTTTTTAGAAACATATTAAAAAGTATTTTGGGGAAATTTTTTTGCATTCAAATTTTTTTTAAGCATGCTTTTAGAAATGTTTTGAAGGGGTATCTGATTGTACTATTTTTTGTGCATAATTTTAAAAATATAAATTTTTTATAAAATATATTTTTATATTAAAATATATATTTATTTAAATATATAAATATATTAAAATTTTAAAATTTTATATATATTTTATATTATTTAAATTTTTATATATATAAATATATATATATATTATATTAATATAAATATAATATTTTAAAATTTTTGATTTTACTTGTCAATTTTATAAAAAAAGAAACATACAGACATGGCAGTCAGCTCACAGGCCAGACAATAATACAGAGTACATAAATTGGATGAGTTAGTGGAACTTCCTGGGTTGAATGCATAGCCCAGGTCATTGAGTAGGTTTAATGTTGCTAAAGCTAATTGAGGAGGATAGTAGTGATCTCACTGCCATGTCCATCAAGAAAAAAATTCCCCTAAAATTTAATACACAATGGGAAATTTTAAAATTTAAAAAGAAAAAAATTGACAAAAAAACCCAAAACTTTCCAAAAAGAACTTAAAAATTTTTTCTCTCTATCCCAGGAATAAAACAAACCCTACTTTTTTTTATTTAGGGAGGATCATCTGCAGAGGAATATGCATCTACCAAGCAAGTCTGAGGATTGGAACAATTTAAATAAATTTATATAATAACCAGGGGTGCCCTTTTAACTGAAAATTTTGAGGTTTCCTTAAATTTATAAAAAAGGTACAATAGGTGCTTTATTTTAGAGGGACCCCAAATTTTTTTTCCCCTAAAAGTTTGCCAGTTTTTTAAAAACCTCAAAGCATCTTTCTCTTTTTTTTGCATGGTATCTAAATGTTCTAAAAATAACAGGTCTTTCAGTCATTTAATAATCTGGTCTACGGGGAGTTCCCCATCTGTGTTTTTTTTTAGTTTCTTCACCTTCTTTCCAAAATAATTTGGTGAAGGTCCCACAAATTGTGTTGCCCAAGTGCTTTTTAATTTGGATTTAATCAAGCAAAAAAAATTTTTTTTTTTAAAAAATGTAAAAGTTAAGTTTCATTACTACAAGACCCCATACTTACAGCTCAATGGGGTAGCTATAGACGAAAACCCAGTTGGGGGCAACTTTTGTTATGTCCCTGTTTTTCTTTTCCCCCGTAGCACAAGGGATTATGTTGGGCCCCCTAAAATGGGGTTTAGGCTATGGTCCAGCCATTGCGCTGAAAATAAAGGCTTTTTTTGGTTTTTGGGGGTTTTATTAAACAATGTCCCATTTTTCTGTGATTTTTCTGTAAATTGCTAGTGTAGGTAAATGTTTAGTGTAGGAACTTGCAAAATACGAGGAAACTTGACGTGGTTTACGAGCTTGTGAAAAAATGTGGGAAATTTTATTAACTAAAACCTTTATATTTGATTTTTTTTTCCCCGTATGTAATTTTTTTTCCCCAAAAATTTTGGGGGGAAAAAGAGGGGTCTTATTTTGTGTTTTACACCCCAAAAAGCTGGGGAGCCCGCCCCCTCGAATAGTAGAGATTCATAGGCGTCATGGTGTAAAATTTATCTGTATAAAAAAACAACCCCTTTTTTATCCCTTATCTATTATGCAGTTTTAAAAACCCCGGGCACCAAACCCCCCTTTATTAAAGGCTTGGGAGTGGTTGTCCCTTTTCAAAATTTTTTTCAATTTAAAACATTTCCCCAAGTATTAAAACGGGGGTTTTTTTTACATACTGGTGTGAACGGGTTTTTGTCAGGGGGGGTTTTATCAACAGTGCTCCCCCAAATGGATGGGTTTTGTGAGCTTCCATATTTTGTTATCTGCACTTTTTTTTTACTTTTTCCCAGAAACACGGGGCTTGTGTTTCCCCTACTGAGTTTTTATCTATGTCCAGTCATTGGCTAAAGTTGGTTGGGGTTTTTGATTAAATAATCTCAAAATTTTTTTTTGAGTTTTCCTTACTGTTGATATTGATTTAAAAATGGGGGAAAACTCATTTTAGTGCCTTAAAAAATTCAACCAATTTTTTAGTTTGGTTTGGGTTTTTTGAAACCCGAAAATGTATATATGCTGCTGAAAGTAGTAGTCACTCAATGATGTACTAAAGAAATGTTGGAAATTCAGGTGAAACAGAAAATAAGTAAATTTTAGAACATTTAAAGAATACATGCAAAAACCTGAATGTGCATGAGCAAATTCAATTATATTCATCTGCACTACATAGAGTATTTATAAACCAATTAATCACAAAAGCAATGTAGAATGATGTAATCAATATCTCATAAACTAGAGCTGCTAGAACAAAATGGATGGGATTTTTGGACCCAGCAACACTGCCCAAAAGGAAATAGATCCCAAAGGTCCACTGGAAGAATATTGACATTTTACAGCTGTTTGAAATAAAACTAAATTCTAGCTCTGTTTTAACCAATTTGTTAGGAGCATCACTTAAAATATTTAAAACACCTTGTAGAATTAAGCATTCATATTTTCATTGTTTCATTTTTTATGTTACTTTTATTCACATATACTTATGTCATCTGGGAAATAATAAATGTCTAATTAAATTAAAAGTGGAAATGCACTATATGATCTATATAGTCAATGGGTGAGCCCAAAAGATGTACAGTCCTTTACTTGAAGACTAGATTGTAAAATGTGGTTTAAGCTTCATCCTAATACAGATAAATGACAGATAAACACATTTTACAATAAGTGTAGATGTTCTATATTATTGGCTTTAAATATATTGAGATTCAAAGATCAATCAATGTTAACACTTCATCCAAAAATAACACTGTGTACAGTTATAAAAATGTTTTAACTTCTTTTAATTGTCCAGAAACTATTGACCTAAGAAAATGCTAAGTGAACACCATACACCAACTAACAGAGTACTTTATCCTTTTTTGGAATTCTGTTTTTAGCATGTTAAGCATCTAGTATTTATAAACTATTACAGCTATTATACAATTTAAACTGCAACAATATAGGAAGAAGTCTTTAGGAATGCATAGGTAACACTTTCCAGCTGTATAAGCTTCCAAAACTCTTCTTTTGAGGCCTCTTGAAATTAATTTTTAAGGCTACACTACATTCTGTCATGAAGATCAGGTATCCCAAACTTTGTGGCTTTCTATAAGAACAGGTCAAAGCTCTTATGATTGGACTATTTGGGTTTTTAAAATTACTTTTTAAAGGGGTTTTTACCCAAAAAGGGGTCAAAAAAATTTTTTCCCCACCCAAGGGAAAAACAGGTTTAAATCACCCCAAAAATTATAACATTCTGCCCTATTGCCTAAAAAAATTTTTTTTTTTTTAATTGGGAAACATATAATTTACCAAAACAGAAATTTGTTGAATTTTTTCAAAAATTTTAAAAAATTCTAAAGTTTCTTTGTGGGCAATAAAAATTCATAAGAACTTCCATGCTATTGCATGGAGGGTTGACAATAAATAATCTGAAAACTAGAAGCCTTCCAAAGTATCCTTTCCTTATTGTACAGACAAAATGGATCTTATTATTGTTTTTGCTGTCCATAGGAGCCAATCAGGGCTTGGCTTTCACCTTTTAAGCTATTCTGGAAAAAATGATACTTGGGGGTTTTTTTTTTCTTGAGTGGGTTCAAGGGCCCTTTTTTTTCCATTGCTAAATACAAAATCTAAATCTACTTTTAAAAATGAACTGATTCGTACGGGAATTTTAAAATTGTAGTTTTTCAAGGGGCTGAAAAAATGCTAAAATATAGAGGCAGAATTCAGCTTTCCAAATACTTTTATGTGGATTCAGTTTTTTAAAAATTCACCCACTGAATTGCCTTAAGAATTTTGACTTTTAGCTTTGTGTGCATGAGACACTGTTTTTCCCCACTGCATCTTTAATAAACTTTCCAAATTAGCCACTTTAAAACTTAATTTTTTATTAGGTTTAAGGGGTTTAAAAATTTTTGGGGCCCCCAAAATCAAATTCCCCCCTAAGGCCTTTAAAAAAAAAAATTTTTTTTTTAAACCCAAAGGGATGATTTTGTTTTTAAAAAATCCCATGCGGGATGCACACAAATTGTTTTATTTTTTTAAATTCACATTGGATGCTATATTCTAAATTTTACCTACAACCACTGATCTTTGCCCCTTCAAAAAAAAAAACTTAGCGGGTTTAAACGGGAACCTCCCCCTAAACTGATTTCCCGTAATACCATAAAATTGGGGAAATTACGTTTCCATTGTAAGGTTTTTAGATTTTTTTTTCCTGTTGTTTTAATGCGGTGTTTTCATTTTTTTTTCATTTTGCATTTGTAAAATGTTATAAAAAACCCTTATGTTTTAAAAAGTTTCAGGGTTTTAATTCTTTTTTAAACAAGTCCTCCCAAAAAAAACACGGCAAAATCTATTTTCCCTTTTATGTTCCCTTTTTTTTTTTAAACCTCCCTCTAATTTAAAAGTATGCCCGTAAGTTCCAGAAGTCCTCTAATATTAATACCTTTCATATATTTGAATGTTTCAAAAATGCCCAACTCTCCCTTTTTTTTACATTTTTAAGTTTAAAAGTACAAGTATTGAAGTTTTTTCTTTAAGTTGTTTTGGGTACTCAACTCCTTTTTAGTAGCCCTTTTAAAAAAATTTATGCTATAAGAAAACAAAAAAAGGGAAAAAAAAAGGGGAAAAATTTAAATTTTTAAAATTTAGAAAAAAATTTAAAAAATATTTACGAGGGTGAAAAACTGCCGAAAGGGGTTTAAATGGGCTCAACATTTTTTTTTTAAAAAACCATGAAGAGCTAATGAATTAAGGGTAAAAATTTAGTAAATATGCCTTATTTTTTTGGTCAAAAATTTTTGAAACTGGCCCCATAAGACGGCCTAAAATTTGCAGGTGTAAAAAAAGACATAAAAAATTGTAAACTAAAATGTATGCTTAAACGGTTAATTGAATAAGTCACATTATGGGACTAGACTATAAAATCTTTTTGAAAACTTTTTATGGGAAAAAATAGCTTTTACATTACTGTTTTGTTTTATATTATAACTGTGACGGGCAGCCCCCTTCAAAAAATCCCTTAAATTTTTCCTTTTAAAAAAAATTTTGGGTTTTAAGGTAGCCCAAAAAACCATTATTTGTTTTTCGGGTCCCATGGTGACCATTGGCACCCGGGAATCACATAAACATGGTTACAAGGGGGACAGGGGGAGACCCCCCATCTTGCCCAAAAAAAAACTAGATGCTCCCAGATCTAAGGGGGTTAAAGGGGCACTTTTAAGGGGGTTAAAGCCTCCCCTGGGGGTTTTAATGGGGTCTAAACCCAGCTAAAAAGGGATTAAGTGGGTAGGCAAATTTCCAGCTGGGTAGGTAGGTAGTTAATCCCTTAGGTGGGTTTGGGGTTTGGAAAAAAAACCCCCCAAAAAAGGTGGGTTTTGACAAGCCCCCAAAGGTAGGTAAGTCCCATGTAGGTAGGCAGGTAGATGGGCAAAGTTCCTGGTAGGTAGGCGGGGGAAAAAAGGGTTACTATAAAATAGGAAAGCTAGGAAACCCCCAACGGGTTTGTAAAGCAGGGATAGGCAAGCCCCCATGTAGGTAGGTTGCATCAAGGCCTCAAAATAGATAGGTGGCACCCAAAGGGCCCCCATTTTGGGGGGCCAAATGCCACCATTAGGAGTAAAGGCCCTGGGTTTAGGAAAAGTAAAGGGCCCAACGGGTAAGTATTCAAGGCCCAGATTTTAGTAAAAGGCCCCCTAGGGTGGGTTTTTGCTCCCCGGTAGGTAGACAAACCCAAGGGGGGAAAAACAAAGCCCTAGGTATGGGGCCCCCCATCTTGAATTTTTTCCCAAACCCTTTTTTAAAAATAAAAAATTTAAAAAAAAAGGGAAAGAGGTCTCCCAATTTTGGGGGTTTCGGGAAACCATCCTAAAATGGTTTTGTGGTAAAGGGTTTTTAATAATGACAGGAAAGAGTAGTGCCATGAAAAGGGAACCCACCCTGATTGTGAACGGGAACCCAAGAAAATTATATTAAAAAGGTTCCCAAATTTCCCTGTATAAACAAAGGGGGCTTTTTTCACCCCCCCGTGTGCTGCAGTTCCCCTTAGAGATAAGTCGGGAAATTATGCATACTGGCGGGGACTAAAACACTAAGGATCGCTGAGCGCACTCGGGGGGGGAACGGATCTAGGTCTATAAAAGGAAAACCGGGGAAAGTAAAACGAAAATGAGACATAGAGTATTTCACCCCCTGTTTTTTGGATGCTTATTTGATATATATTGCCCTTATTTGCTGTGTATTGCTCTTATCGCCCCAATATGCCCCTAAAAAAATATCCAGAACATTTACTATTGATTGCCATTTTACTCGAGTGTTTTTCGGTGCATACTGTAATTTGTTTAAAGTTTTTTAAAAAATTCTTAAAGGGAATCTGCCCCCCAAATTTTTTTTTTACTTTTTAAAATCAAGACCCTGATCCTATTCTTTTCCTCTCAGTCGTTTTTTTTTCCCTGATTGTAGATTTTTCCCCAATTCGGCCCGGCTTTTTTATGGGTTGGGGGGGAAAAGGGCATTCTTGCTTGCACTGCCCTTTAACAGTAGTTTAGAGAGATACTTTAACCAAAAAGCTTCATTTCACTTTGGCTTCTTAAGGGCAGATTTCCCGCCCCCCGAAATTTTTAATTGTATAGGAGAGGTTTTCACTGTGAAGGGAGGGGAGAGGGGAAGCTGTGACATCTCCCTCCTGTGCTGGTGGATTCTGTGTTTTCTTTACCCCAGTGGTGTCCCCCCTTTTCAGTTTGACCCCGCTTTTAATGATAATGAGCACAAATGCTGAAAAAACTCTTTTAAAAAAGAACAGGGAAATGTCAGAAAATTAATAGGCTTAGTGGCCAAAAGTGAAAACTGCAGGAAATTAAGAAAATTTTTAAAAAAAAAAACTGAAAGTATTTTTTAAAAAAAAAACAAACCAAAAATTCCCAAAAAAAATGTTTAACTAAAAATTGCGTTAAAAAAAAAATCAATTAATAGTCATTTTTTGATGACACATTCCTTTTAAGTATATACTTAATACTTAAGTATAGAGACCGAGAAATCCATCTCAGGCAGTCTGGGGTTGTTTCCCCATTTAAAAATTTTAAAGCTTGGTCTGTGAATGTGTACTTTCTTTTCGAAACTTTCCCGGCCCCAAGTTTGATTCTAATCCATTCCTGCTCATTAACAATACCCTGCACCATGCACCATGGTGGAAACGATCCAAGCTCCCGAGAGACTGCAGGCTCCATACACCCCTTTTGGTTCCATGGTGGCCCGTTCCACCACGGATAAGAAACTTTGCGTTTAAAACCGGGAAAGGCAAAGGGGAAAACCCAGCTTTTTTGTAACAGCCAGGGTTCAGCTGTGGGGGAGTGCTGCCAACAAGCAGGGAAAAGTTCATTCATACTATAAGACACAGCAAACATTCAGATCCATTTAAAAAAAAAAAAAAAAGCATGTCTATGGTGTAAAAAAAATATATCCCAGACCTTTTTTTGAGTTCAAAATGTGAACAAGATCCAAAAAAGTTTTCATAGTTTTCTGCATTTTTGTAAATTAGAGGTTTTTTCATTAGCTCTATCTTTGATGAATAATATTTAAAGTGTTCCATAACCCTTTTCTGTAGTGGATTTACAAAACAGTTCAATCTACATATATTTTGTTTGAGTTTTTAGGAAAAAAATATTTGGTTCTGCACTTCCATCTGGGACTGTTTTGTTAGGGGGGGCCCGGCGGCCCCCCCTTGTTGTTTCTTGCACCCCAAACCCACCTCACAGGTTTTTTAAAATTTCCAATCCCAGAGAAACCTTTGGTACCGGAAAACCCTTCTCCCCCTGAAATGTGGATCTAAAACAGGCGCTAAGAGGGGTTTAATTTTTTAAAGAGTGGGTTTCCCCAACTGTATTGAGGTCCCCTTGCTGATTGGGGGTGGTCTTTAAGCTTTTTTTGTTTAAAAAAATTGTAAAACTAAGAACGTTTAAATATTTTTCCTTTGTATTTTTAAAGTAGAGAAATGTTTTTTCCCCCAAAATTTCCTAAGGGGCCCTTTTGATAGCTTTTTAGTGTTAGTAGTGTGCTGCTGATATTGCATTCTGTTTATATTTTGTTGCAAGGATATATGTAGTATAAAGTCAATTACTTTTTTTTGTTTCATGAATAATTTGTGACTTGATAATAAATTTAAACAAACGTCGAAACCCCTTAAAGAAGCATTTATGCTATTTTTACCCTTTACATAAAAAAAAACTTTGAGACTCTCGGGTTCCATTTTTCCTGTTCAAAAACTTTGTTTAAGCTGCCCACGACTTAAATTTTTTGGTCCCCAAATCGGGCAGCCCTTTACCCTTTCTTTACCTCTCAATCGACCCAAAATTCAGGCCTTCATTGGGTCACCCGACCTCCTTTTTATTCAAAAGAAAAAAAATAAAAAACACCCAACCTGAAAGGGGGCCCTTTTAGGGCGGGCCGGGTGGGGATTTGGGCGGGGACAAAAACCCCAAAAAATGGAAGCCCCCCTTTCCCTTTTCCCAAATATGGGTTTTAAAATAATGTACCCCAAGTAAAACTTTATGTTTCTGCAAAAAAAACATTTCTGAAAAAAACGTATGCAAACCTGGGGTCCCAAATGGCAGGGTGCGGGCACACATTTTTAATTATACTTGTACACACCCCGGGCCCCCCAACCCGCGGCACTTTCTGCAAAAAGGGCAATACACTCCCGTCAAAAAAATCCCTAAAAAAAGCATTTATGCTTTCTATATAAACAGGGAAAAAACTTTGGGGAACTCTGGGTTTTTAACATACCCGTTCAAAAATTTGTTTAAGGCCCACGACTTAAACCCGTGGTCTAAAATCGGGCCCCCATCCTATTTTTAAACCTCTCAATCAAACCCAAATCAGGCCCCCCTCCTGGGTAAACCGACCCCCATTTTTCAGAGAGAAAAAAATAAAAAACCCCAAACCTCCCCAAAGCTGCCCTTCTTTATGCAGTTTTGTGAAAAGTGGGCAGGGCAGAAACCCAAAAGGGGAAGCACCCCCTTCCCTTTTCCCTTATAGGTTAAAATCAATGTACCCCAAAGTTTTAAATTTATGTTTTTTGCCACAAAAAACATTTTTTGGAAAAAAACGTTTGAAACCCTGGGTGCCACTGGCGGGGCCCTCGGCCAATGAATTTTTAAAATTTTTTCCCCACCGGGAACCCACCAGCGCACTTTTCCCTGAAAAAAGGGCAATACATACGTCGAAACCCCTAAAGAAGCTTTTTATGCTATCTATAATAAAATGAAAAAAATTTTGAGACTTTTCGGTTACCACTTTCATGATCGGGAACATGTTTAAGCTGCCCCAAACTTCAAACTTTGGTCTCAAATCGGGAGTCCTAACCCTTTATCTTTACCTTCAATCGAGCCAATCAGGCCTCTAAACTGGGTCACCGACCTCCATTTTTTTTTAGAGAAGAAAAAATTTAAAAACACCCAACCTGCAAAGTTTGCCCCTTTTATGAAAGTGTGAGGGGGGGGGGGGAAACAAAAACCCAAAAATTGGAAGAACCCCCTTTCCCTTTCCCATATAGGTTAAAAATCAATGTCCCACCAAGTATAAACGTATGTTTCTGCACAAAAAAAAAAACATTTCTGAAAAAACGTATCCCAAACCCCTGGGTGAAAAGGCAGGGTTTTGGGGGAAACACAGGGTAATTTTTAACTTGAAACCAAAAAGACCGCCACCAGGGGCCATTTCTGCTTTTAAAAAGGGTTTATACACTAAGGGCGAAACCCCTAAAAAAAGGCTTTTATGTTTTTCTTACATACATGAAAAAACCTTTGAGATTTCTGGTTCAATATCAGTTTCAAAACATTTTTAAAGTTTCCCCAGATTTCAAGGGGGAGGGGTCCCCCAAATGGGGCGCCCTTTATCCTATCTTTCCTTTTCAATGGGCCCAAAATTTCGGGCCTCTCACGGGGTTTCCCGACCTCCATTATTAAAGGGAAAAAAAATAAAAAAACCCCCCAACCTCCCAAAGCTCCCCTTCTTTTTGGACAGCCTGTGGGGGTGGGCGGGGACAAAAACCCCCAAAAGGGGAACCCCCCCTTCCTTTCCTTATAGGTTAAAATAAATTGTACACAATTTTATAAGGGTTATGTTTCTGCCCCAAAAAAAACCCAATTTCTGAAAAAAGTATGAAAACCCTGGGGTGCCATGGCAGGGCTGGGGGCCCACCCCTTGTAATTATACATGTACCCCACACAACCCCCAACCAGCGGCAAAATTTTCTGCAAAACAAAGGGAAATAAAACTACGTCGAAATCCCTAAAGAAGAAATTATGCTATTATCATACATGAAAAAACTTTGGGGCTCTCTTTTTCCACATATCATGATCAGAACATGTTTAACTTGCCCCACGACTTAAAAAGGGGGGTCTCAAATGGGGGCAGTCCTATCCTATTTTTACCTCTAAAATGGGACCCAATCGGGGCCTCTCACGGGTCACCGCCCCCCAATTTTTTCAGAGAGAAAAAAAAAAAAAAAAAAACCCCAAACCCTGCAAAGCTGCCCTTCTTATGACACCCCTGTGAGAGTGGGGGGGGGGGACGGGAAACCCAAAAGGGAAGCACCCCTTCCTTTCCTATGGGTTTTAAAATAAAAGGGTAAAACCAAGTATAAGAAATGTTTTGCAAAAAAAAAACTTTTCCCAAAAAAAAGGGAATGCAAACCCTGGGTGCCACTGGCAGGGTGCGGCACCCCATGAAATTTTATACTTGTACCACAAGCCCGCCCCCAGCGGCACCATTTCTGCAAAAAAGGGCAATACACTACGTCGAAATTTCCCCTAAAAAAAGCATTTATGTATTATCTTTACATAAAAAAACTTTGAGATTTCTGGTTCAAAATTTTCATGATCGAACTGTTTTAAGTGCCCACGACTTAAAAAGTGGTTCAAATCGGGAAAGCCCCTATCCTATCTTTACCTCTCAACGACCCAAATTCAGGCCTCTCACTGGGTAAACCGCCTCCATTATTCAGAGGGGAAAAAAAAAAAAAAAACCCCAAAACCCTGAAAAGCTCCCCCTTCTTATGACGGGCCTGTGAGGGGGCGAGGGACGGAAACCCAAAATGGAAGCCCCCCTTTTCCTTTTTCCATATAGGTTTTTTTTAAATTTCAATGTACACCAAGTATAACTATGTTTCTGCACACAAAAACTTTTTCTAAAAAAACGTATGCAAACCTGGGTGCCCCCGGGAAAGGGCGCGGCACAAATGAAATTTATACTTTCCCAAAACACAGCCCCGCCCCCGCGGCACATTTCTGAAAAAAAGGGCAATACATACGTCGAAACCCCTTTAAAAAAAAGGGGGTTTAAAGCTATCTATCATATTTGGAAAAAAACTTTAAAGACTCTCGGTTCAATATTTTGGGATCAAAAACATGTTTAAGCTGCCCAGGGTTTTTAAACGTGGTTTTAAATCGGGCAGTCCTTTCCTTATCTTTACCTCTCAAATGAGCCAATCGGGGCCTTAAATGGGTCACCAAACCCCCATTATTCAGAGAGAAAAAAAAAAAACACCCAACCCTGCAAAAGCTCCCCCTTTTATGACACCCTGTGGAGTGGGCGGGACGGGGGAAAAAAACCCAAAATGGAAGCCCCCTTTCCCCTTTCCCAAATATAGGTTAAAATAAAGGTACACCAAGTATAACGTATTTTTTCTGCACACAAAAACTTTTCGAAAAAACGTATCCCAAACCCTGGGTGCCAGGGCAGGGCTGCGGCAACTTGAAAATTTACTTGTACACAAAAGCCCGGCCACCAGGGCCATTTCTGAAAAAAAGGGCAATCCCAATTTACGTCGAAACCCCTAAAGAAGCATTTATGCTATCTATCATACATAAAAAAATTTGGGGAATCTGGGGTTAAATTTCTGACCCCAAAAAAATTTTTTTAAGTGCCCACACTTAAAAGTGGTCTCAAATCGGGCATTTCCTATCCTTTCTTTACCCCCTCAATCGAGCCAAAAGGCCTTTTCACTGGGTCACCGACCTCCATTTTTTAAAGAGAGAAAAAATTAAAAAACACCCAAAACCTGAAAAATGGGCTGCCCTTCTTATGACGCCTGTAAAAAATGGGGGGGGACGGGAAACCCAAAAATGGAAAGCCCCCTTCCTTTAAATTAGGTTAAAACCCAATGTACCCAAGTTAACGTATGTTTTTTTGCACAAAAAAACATTTCTAAAAAAAAACGTACCCAAAACCGGGGTCCCAAACCTGGCAGGCTGCGGCACACATGTAATTATAAATTTTTCACACCAAACACCCCACCAGCGGAAAACTTTTCTGAAAAAAGGGAAATACATTTCGTGGGAAATCCCTAAAGAAGATTTATGCAAACCCTATCATCCCATGAAAAAAACTTTGTTTAAAAAAATTGTCCGTTTTGTGGTTTCCCCTAACTTTTTTTGTTTTTTTGTGGGGCTTTATTTATTCAATGATAAGTTTTTACATCCTCCCCAAAACAGAACAAGTACATTATTGATGCCCATATGTAACAACGATGAGTAAATTCAGTATTTGTTGGTCCACAGTAAAATATGTTTTTGACCCGTTTTTCCCTTTGGAATAAGGAATGTTTCTCTGAAAATTGAAGCTATGTAATTTTTTTTATTTCAGCTCTGGATCATCATAACCTGCTTCTACAAAGTTCTTAGCCTGAGATCTGCTGTCTCATTTTAGTCCCTAACCTTAGCAGTTATATTATATTCTTGTAAACTGCTCTGCTGTAAGCAGACATTTTGGCAGGTGACAACTTGTTAAAGCAATAATGTGTCTACCATTTTATGGTAGTTTACCATTTTATGGTAGTTTTATGGTAGTGTCTACCATTTTATGGTAGTTTCTGTCTTTTAAGGGGGCTCAGCATAACTGACCATTTCTTCTGACCACTATGGTGTTCACTTTTTTAAAAACATGTCAATTGGATGGCAAGAGAGCAATTTAGAAGTGATCATTAGAGCTAGAAATCAAAATTGTTAATTCAACTTTTTCCAGAATCATCGATATTTTCTGACATAATAATTTAGGTTTACTAATTTTCTTTAGAAATAAACATCTAGAAAATAAAATAAGGAAATATAACAGTTGTAATGAGTGGAAGAACAAACTATGCTACTTCTTTAATGTATTTTTTCCTAAATGTATTATAGTTACTTGTTTGATTGCAATAAACTATGAAAGAAGCATTTTTATGTAGCATTTTTTTTTTCAAATAAAACAAAGACAAAGGGGACATGTATGAAAACGGTCTCAAACTTTCTTTGTTGTCCATAGCAACCAATCAGAGCTCCCCTTTCATTTTTTCAGAGAACTATATGAAATGAAGGGGAGCTCTGATTGGTTGCTATGGGCAACAAGGATAGTCTTATACAAAGAGAGTTTTCATACATGTGGTCCAAAATGTTTATTTTCTCTTACTTTTCAAATCTATGGCCAGGATCTTATAGGGCTAGAAGACCAAAGCAAACAGTTCCATAATATGTTATATAAACTTTCTTTTATGAGATTGGAAGTTTAGGTTTCACAGGTGCTTTTCCTATTAAATAATGGTAATATACCCTGGTTAATGAAAAATCTGTTCTTCCTAAAGGGGTTTTACCACCATAGATTTTGTGCGCCTAAATTATGCAATGTGCCTGGATAGGTGTATCAATTTTACAATGCAAGGTAGACCAGACGCCTGATCTTTTACACGTCCATTCACTCAGGTGCATTCTACACTGACTTGATGTACCTTAAAACTAGCGTGGCGGCACCTTTTTTCAGACATGTCGCTCAAGATTTCTTGAATTTTTTTTTTATATGATCTAAATTAGACCATCTCGTATCTTTAAAATTCTTAAGTCCAACTGTTCACTGTTCAAGTACGTTTTGGACAACTTGCTGATATCTAACATGGAGCTTAATGGCAATGTTCCCAACAGGTGTTTGATCCCTTAATTACCCAATAAATTTCGGGGATCGATTTGAATTAGAAGCAGAACCTGATGATGAGTGACACAAAACTCCAAGCACATTACCTGACCTGACTGATGCATAGTGCTCTCCTTGATGTATCCAGCATCATTGGTGTCCATTTCTGTTCAGAGTGAATTGACTTCAACACTGAACAGCACTGAGCACCACTGCTCTCTCATCCAGCATAAATGCTCCCTGACCTATGCAAGACAATGATGGATGTGTCTGTTGATATGGTCAGGTACCCCTGCCGGTCATCTAGTACACAGACCACGCTGGTTTTAATGGTTACAAATGGTCTGACATGACACTTCGGTGCCTCTCACCTCCCTTAATCGTGCCTGGAGTTGTGTGTCATTCATCATCCAGTTCCACAGGGCATCGTTTACAATGAAGCGGTCATCAGTATATGATGTAGCCAAAGGACCTTCACTTCTTTGCCTTTCTGTTACTCTTCCAGTCTCTCTATATTTCTGTTGCAACCTGCTGATGACACTCTGTGACACTCCAAGCTCAATGGCCACTTCCATCTGAGAGCATCCTGTTTGACACCTTGCAATGGCGAGTTACTGTTGATCAATTGTAAGGTGTTGTCTTGGTCTCATGATGTCAAAATATGAACGGCATGATGAGGAGTACTATTTAAATTCAAATTGATCCCTTAAATGTATTGGGTGATTTAGGGAACAAACACCTGTTGGGAATTTTGCCATTAAGCTCCTTGTTAAAGATCAGTTGTCCAAAAAGTACTAAAACATTACACAGTCGGACATTGACATTTTAAAGTTAAGAGATGGTCTCGATTAGTTCATTTTAAAAAAAATTTCAAGAAATTTTATGTTCATCCTGAAATTTCAACCAAAAGTCATGTATCCCTAAGTTTTTCTGAGTAATGTACCTGGGATATGTCATCAAAGTCTGATAGTTGCAGGTCCTATCTCTGAAACCTGCAGCTATCTTGGGAAAGGGCCCCCCGAAAGTTACAGAGCAGACTAGAGATATCCTAGCAATATGCCATCAAAGTCTATGGTGATAAAAACCCTTAGAGATAGATTAGTTAGTCTGAACCATACGTCTATACTGACAACTTGCAGAAGACCACAGAAGACTTGTTATAGCAACATAGCAAAAAAAAAAATTCTTTTTTTAAGGATACTGCTGCCCTTTTAAATTAAAAGAAAACGTATACTCATTGTTTCTCTCACCTTGGATCCAGCTCTGCACTGTCCTTACTGTTTTCCGTTTTCTTCCAGCCTTCTTCTACCGAATGGGATTAGATACCGCTGAATAGCTGCAGTGTTCACATGCCATTGGCTGACATCATCATTTAGAGTGCTTACTTCCACTCTAATGGTATGTGATTACTGCAGCCGGTCATTCACTGCAGCAGTAATGTCCAGTTTGACAAAAGACCAGAAGAAAACAGAAGACTGGTGGAGAGTGAGTATGATGCATTGTTGGATTCAAGGTGAGAGGAGAAATGAGTTTAAGTTTTGTTCACTTTAAAAGGGCAGCTTTATGCAAAAAAATAAATAAAAATTAAGTGCCTCAGGACCTGAATGCTTAGTGATCACTGAAAGGATATGGAATTGAAAAAAATTTAAAAGAATGGACAGATCATAGTCCTGACCTTAACCCTATTGAGATGCTGTGGCATGATCTGAAGAGGGCTGTGCAGGCAAAACAAGAAATACTGATGAACTGAAACACATTTCAAAAGGAGAATGGCCCAAGATTCTTCCTCGACATTGTGCAACTCTTATTTACAGATATAGTAAATATTTGGTGGAAGTGACCGGTGCTAGGGGATCTTCACTTTACTAAATTAAAGGTCTTGGTTTTTTACTCTGCTCTGTAGATGTCTACTCAATATGCTCAATAAAAGACTTTAATAATAATATTACTGTTTAGTTAGATAATTATTATAGTATAATTCTAATTTTGGCTTAAATAACAATTAGGCCATATAGTATTAGTAATCAATGCAAAAATCCATATATTTCCAAAGGGTTTACCTACTTTTTCCAATCATATTGGTTTAAGACTAGATTTCCACTGATAAATGAACATTTTAGTAAAAGAAGTCTGTTTGTGTTACCACTACTAACTGGTAGCTATAACTGTGTGCATAGAGAAATTTAATTATTGATTGGTAATGGGACACACAACTTCTTTTCATAGTTTGATCATAGAAATTCTAAATAAAATGTAAATAAGCCAAACTATTTCCTTAAAGGAAAATAAATATTAATCAGCACAGGCTCCTCCTGCTTTATAGCAAAGATTCTCCACGTATTAGTCTTGGCAAGTCATAAGATTATAAAGCAAATAACTAATGCTTCAAAGTAGTTGGTGATCATGGTTATTACTCTCTATTCTAGTGTTAATTTATTTAAAATTTTTATCAATTTAGATTGATGAAAAAAGGAATTTTTCATACACCATGTCAGCATTAATTATAACATGTATGCAAAATCTATCAATTTTCTTGGAAAAATTGGATTATTTAACAAATTAGAAGTAACAATTACAATTCTTGAATTTAATTAATAGAATGATGCAATAACTATTATTGTTTAACATTGCAACACTTTTATTTTCCAAAAAAAAGGAACATTGTTCTAAATATTTGGATTGGTAGTACATCGAAACCTTGTTATTATTAGTTTTATTTCCTCTTTGTTGACACATTCAAGATTGGCCAAGTTTGATGGAAGAGTTAGAACTTGCAATAGCCAAGTATGTGATAGTTCACCCTTTCACTAATTTCAGAATATCAACTGCAATTTCTTTGTGCACATAGCATTTCAAATACATTACAAACTATCCATATTTTTTTTCTTTGAGGACAACCAACTTGTTCAAATGGATTTGTTTACAATAAAAATTTTCTTGAGCTCCTGAATGACAATTTTGAACAAGATGGGAAAGATCCTTTAGATATTACTGTTATGGGCTTTTCATAATGTTCTTAGTTTTGATGAACGGATGTACTTCTTTATTGATTCATCAATATTTACATTTATCAGTTGCTCAGTAAGTCCATGACTGCATTGACTATAAAGACTGCAGCTATTTAATGATATTGTCACGGTCCACATTGCGGTCCCCAGTTCAAACTAGGGACGTGTCTGTGTCCCAGTTGTGGCACCTGTCCCCTCTGCATGTCCTCTCAGTGTATACTCACCTGTACTTGCTCCTCCTCTGGTCCTCGCTGCTACTGGCATCCCGCACACACACACACGTCCTCCCTAGGATGTGTACGCTGGCTCACCAATATTTAAAGAGAAAGTACACTTATTACCTGCCCAATGACTTTTCACCACCTGGGACTTATGGAACTTCCTGTCTGTTCTGTGAGTCATTTGTTGATGTTCCCTCATTGCTCCTGACCTCTGGTTCTTGTCTGGTTACCTGTGTTTATTGAGGTCCTGGTTCCTGCGTTATGCCAGTCTGTTACCTGCACTGCTGTCATCTGCCCTTACACCAGCTTGATACCTGTACTGCTGTTATCTGTTGCTATGCCTGTCTGCTACCTGCCTGGGACTCTGCTACCTGTGAACGGTTGCTACCTATAGAGAAGTGTGGCTACTATATTTTAATAAAACCATTGGATTTTTTATCTCTAGTGTATTAACAGACATTATTTATAGTCTTTTGTAGTTATTTTTGCAATCAAACATATGGGTCACACTGCATCCTCTTAATACAAAAAGTATTAAAAAGGCAATTTGGTACCTATCATTTTAGTGTCCATAGAGGAGTACAGCGGTTCATATTGACATATCACTGTGAAGCGTGGAGCTGTGTTTCACAGGATTACACTACTTTCTCAAGCACCTTAAAAATTCTGTCTAATGGTTTTATTAAAATATATTAACCACAATTCTCTATATGTATCTTTATGAACTGAAGCAACGATCTTCAGAGGGGGTCTAATGTGTGGTCATATGGTAAACACTTTAAAGGGTTAAAAGTCATTTATTATAAAATCGGTTACTATCTGTCTGTGATCCGTCATCTCTGCCTGTTTCTGCTGTCCTACGTTCAGCACTTCAGCTGTCACTGTGACAGCTAAGTCCAAAAGCTAAGTCCATGGCCTTGCATCAGGCTCCAGTGATGACTGGAGGCCCCTTAGACTCCACTCCCTGGCATGGTATGCATCTACTTCATCGCTGCGGTGACCCAGAGAATCCCCATATACCCAGCTTCTAACCATTACACATATAATATAGAACAAGTAACCATTTTTCACCCAACAATTCAAAATTATCGTTACAGCCGATGAAACACCACTAGAAATTTAATACAATCTGATCAATCCAAGATGTTAGTTGTTACATTTTAACTTATTATGCTGATTTAGTCCAGAATTCTATCTGTTACAAAGTCCCTCATGGTGTATGTGCAGTATTTTACACCGTAATCAGAGCTGTCTCACTACCATTCTTTATTTATAATCAAAAGTTGGCATTTGACCTGTGAAAAAAAAGGTTTTGGGGTTTTTTTATACTAAATTATTGAACGGAAACAAAACTGTGATTGGTATTTGTAGTAAGTTGTCTGTTAAATACTTTTCCAAAAATGTCACAAAGTTGCTTGATCAAATATGTACCAAATTTGGGTCACGATTCAAAATGGTAAACCAATTGTCACGGGGGTCGCAGGCGCCGCTGCCCCCCGCGATCGCCCCCCGGCCGGCAGGGGCTCCGGCGCGGGTGCCGCGGCTGCCCGCGACCATCCCTCTGGTCTCTTGTCCCCTGCGCCGGGTCCCCGCCTGTCCCGGCAACCGCGCGCGTGCCCTTTGCTTAAGGCGCGCGCGCGCCGGCGTCTCTAGACTTAAAGGGCCAGCGTCCCGATAATTGGTCAATTGTCGGGCGCTGGTTCTATTTAAACTATACGCCCCCAGCACTTCCTGCCAGTCCGTTGGTGGGCTTACCATGCGTTTATAGAGTATTGAAGTTCTGTCCTGATTACCCGTGTACCAGTCCGCCTGCTTACGTTTCCTGACCTTGCCTGTTTGCCGCCTGCCCTGACCGTCTGCCTGTCTCTGACCACGAACCTCTGCTGCCTGCCCTGACCTTCTGCCTGTCCCCGACTACGCCTCTGGATTACGTCTGTGTACCACGCTGTACCCCGGCCGCCATCGCATGCAAATCACGTCAGGGGTAACGACCTGGTAGCCTCAAGCTGCAGCAAGTCCATCCCGCTTTGCGGCGGGCTCTGGTGAAAACCGGGGGCTACTTAGACTCCGTTCCCTGGCGTGGCTTAGCTATCATTGCTTGCGTTGGTCCAGCGAATCCACTCCTGCGTTACAGTATGGACTGACCATGGATTCCGCCAGGGTACCTCTGCCCGACCTCTGGGATGTCACGACGGCAGTCACCCAGCAAAGCCAACGTATTGACCAGCTAGCGGCTATGATGCAGAACCTTGCGGCCCGTCTACCCCCGGCCGCACCAGCATCCGTTGCCCTGGCATCCATTGCGCATCCTGCTCCGGTTCTGGACCCGCTCTGCATCTGCCGCTCCCCTCACGCTACGATGGAGACCCCAAGAAATGCCGGGGGTTCATCAGCCAGTGCTCCATCCACCTCGAGATGATGGGACACCAATTCCCTACAGAGCATGCCAAGGTGGCCTTCATAATCAGCCTCTTATCTGGAGACGCCTTGGCTTGGGCTACGCCACTATGGGATCGAGGGGATCCTCTGACGGCCGACTTCCAAACCTTCCTCCGGGGGTTCCGCATGGTCTTTGAGGAACCAGGCCGTATCTCTTCGGCCGCCACAGCACTGCTCCGGCTGCGTCTGGGCGACACCATGGTCGGTCAGTATTCGGTGCAGTTTCGCACTCTCGCTTCGGAGCTGGACTGGAATAACGAAGCTTTGGTGGCGACGTTTTGGCAAGGTCTCTCAGGACGAATCAAGGATGAGCTCGCCGCTCGGGATCTACCAGCAGCTTTGGATGACTTAGTCCATTTAGCCATCCGAGTCGATATTCGGTTCGCCGAAAGACAACAGGAGCTCCGCCTTCAACGGGAGGTCGTCCGTCCACGCTGCTTACCCCGCTTGGCTCCCACGTTCCAGCGGCCACCTCTTCCTCCTCCAATGGTCGCCGAGGAAGAACCTATGCAGGTTGAGAGGGCCCACCTGTCCCAGGAGGAACGATCGCAGTGTCGCCTGAAGCAGCTGTGCTTTTATTGTGGCGGTTCTGGCTATTTCATTGGGGACTGTCCGGTGCGCCCGGGAAACTTCCGCACCTTGGGCTCGTAGGAGAGGCAACCCTAAGTGTCAGAGTGGCCTCTCCCCGTCTGACCATGCCCGTATTTGTTGGTGTTTCACCGGACAGCGCCTTTCAGGCCCCCACCTTTATTGATTCAGGCTCGGCAGGAAACTTCATAAGCCACGAACTTGTGACCAGGTTTCGTCTCCCAGTGATCCCGTTGCAGAAACCTATGTTCGTCTCGTCGGTCAGTGGCGAATGCCTTAAGGACGCTATTCGCTTCCGTACCGCCCCCCTCTTCTTGCAGGTTGGGGCTCTTCACAAGGAGACTTTGCAACTTCTCGTCCTGCCTCGATCCTCCTCTGAAATCCTTCTGGGCCTCCCATGGTTGCAAGACCATACCCGACCTTGGATTGGAGCACAGGTGAAGTCATGCGTTGGGGTTCCGCGTGTCTCTCAAACTGCTCTCCTCAGGTCCCTCTCTGAAATCTACCAAGCCTCCACCAGGCCTACCTACGCCATATTGGGACTTTGCTGACGTCTTTTCGGAAAGACAGGCCGAAACGCTTCCTCCACACCGGCCTTACGATTGTCCCATTGATCTGCAACCTGGCTGTACTCCTCCCCGGGGCCGAGTCTATCCCCTCTCCGTCCCGGAGACTAAGGCAATGTCTGAGTACATCATGGAGATCCTCCGTAAAGGCTTCATTCGTAAGTCCTCGTCTCTGCCAGGAGCCAGCTTCTTTTTTGTGGAGAAAAAAGACGGGTCTCTCCGGCCCTGCATCGACTATCGGGGCTTAAACAAAATTACGATAAAAAAACCATACCCTCTGCCCTTGATCTCTGAACTTTTCGACCACCTGCAAGGCGCGAAAATCTTTTCCAAGCTGGATCTACGCGGTGCTTATAACCTAATCCGCATTCGAGAAGGCGATGAGTGGAAAACGGCGTTTAATACGCGGGATGGCCATTTCGAGTACTTGGTTATGCCATTCGGTCTCTGCAACGCTCCTGCTGTATTTCAGAACTTTGTCAATGAGATCTTTCGGGACCTTCTCTACGTCTGTGTGATTGTTTACTTGGACGATATTCTAATTTTTTCCCCTGATCTCGAGACCCATCGCCACCACGTCCGCCAGGTCCTCCGGCGACTCCGCACCCATCAGCTTTTTGCCAAACCGGAAAAGTGCCTCTTTGAATGTACCAGCTTACCCTTCTTAGGGTACATCGTTTCTGATAAGGGTCTCCGGATGGATCCTTCTAAACTTTCCGCAGTATTACAGTGGCCACAACCGGTGGGCCTTCGGGCCATTCAACGTTTTTTGGGATTTGCCAACTATTATAGACAATTTATCCCACACTTCTCTACACTTGTGGCTCCCCTGGTGGCCCTAACAAAAAAGAACGCCAATCCCAAATCCTGGCTCCCAGAAGCTCAAGAAGCCTTCAACCGGCTCAAAGCGGCATTCGCGTCGGCTCCGGTCCTGTCTCGTCCAGACCCTAACCGCCCTTTTATTCTGGAAGTGGATGCTTCTTCTGTAGGTGCCGGCGCTGTTCTCCTGCAGAGGTCCTCCTCTGGTAAACTGCATACTTGCGTTTTTTTCTCCAAAACGTTCTCTCCGGCTGAGAAGAATTATACCTTTGGTGATCGCGAGTTACTGGCCATAAAGCTGGCTCTTGAAGAATGGCATCACCTGCTGGAGGGGGCTCGCCACCCTATTGACATCTTCACGGACCACAAGAACCTCCTATATCTTCAGTCGGCTCAGCGCCTGAACCCCCGGCAAGCCAGATGGTCGCTCTTCTTTGCCCGTTTTGACTTCCATCTACATTTTCGGCCGGCCGAGAAAAACATCAGAGCTGATGCCCTATCCGTTTGTCAGATACGGTGGGTCTGGATCCTCTCCCCGCAATATTGACCCCCGGAACGACTCGTCACGGCTGCTCCCGTGGATCTCCAACACCCTACTCCCGGGAAGACGTATGTGCGTCCTGCCTTGCGGCTAGGATCCTGAAGTGGGGACTTCTTCTCGTACAGCTGGACATCCAGGAGTCCATAAGTCGCTACAACTGGTCTCCCATTATTACTGGTGGCCTAACCTCGCTCAAGATGTCAGGGACTTTGTTCTAGCCTGCATATCCTGTGCCCGTAATAAGGTCCCTCGGCTCAAACCTGCGGGCCTTCTCCAGCCTCTCCCTGTGCCGGAAAAACCCTGGACCCATGTAGCCATGGACTTCGTTACCGATCTCCCACCCCCTCATCTGGAAACACGGTCATCTGGGTGGTAACCGACCGTTTTTCCAAGATGGCTCACTTTATCCCGCTGCCTGGATTACCCTCTGCACCCCAGCTGGCTCAACTTTTTTTCAGTCATATTTTTCGTTTGCATGGGCTCCCGTTACACATTGTCTCGGATAGGGGAGTACAGTTCATCGCTAAATTTTGGCGGGCTCTGTATGGCCAGTTGCAGGTTCAGCTCGACTTTTCATCCGCATACCACCCTCAAACTAATGGGCAGGTAGAGAGGGTTAATCAGGTGTTGGGTACCTACCTGCGGCATTTCGTGTCCGCTCGTCAGGATAACTGGTCTGACCTTCTCCCCTGGGCAGAGTTTTCTTATAACTCTTTAGATGTCAGAATCCGCTGGGGCCTCCCCTTTTTTGTCGTTTTTGGGTTACATCCCCGTCCGCCTCTCCCTCTAGCTACCTCGTGTCATGTCCCAGCAGTGGATGCCCAAGTAAGGGACATCAAGGCTCTCTGGCAGCTCACGCGTCAGGCCCTGCTACGGGCTTCTGCTCGCACCAAAGTCCAGGCAGACAAGTACCGCAGGCCCCCGCCCCTAGTTGAACCAGGTGATAGGGTTTGGTTGTCCACCAAATACATCCGCTTTAAGGTGCCTAGTTACAAGTTAGGCCCTAAATACGTGGGTCCGTTTGAGGTACTTCGTCGACTAAACCCAGTATCTTACAAGCTCCGCTTGCCTCCTACCCTGCGTATCCCGAACCCCTTCCATGTTCTCTCTCCTCAAGCCAGTGGTGCTGAATCGCTTCTCCCGGGGTCTGTTCTCGCCTTCTCCTGTGTCCAACTCTGATAACATCTTTGAGGTCAAGGATGGTGCTGGCGGTTGAAGACAGTTGAGGGGGAAGCAGTTCCTTTCTCATTGACTGGAAGGGGTTCGGGCCGGAGGAGCGTTCCTGGGAACCTGAGGCCAATCTGTCTCCTGACCTCCTCTCTAGGTTCAAAAAAAAGAGGGGGAGACCTAAGGGGGGGGTACTGTCACGGGGGTTGCGGGCGCCGCTGCCCTTGCGATCGCCCCCCGGCCCGCAGGGGCTCCAGCGCGGGTGCCGCGGCTGCCCGCGACCATCCCTCTGCTCTCTTGTCCCCTGCACCAGGTCACTTACCTGTCCGCGCTCCGGTGAATGCTGTCCCGGCCGCGCACGCGCGCCGGCTTCTCTAGATTTAAAGGGCCAGCGTCCCGTTAATTGGTCAATTGTCGGGCGCTGGTTCTATTTAAGCTATACGCCCCCAGCACTTCCTGACAGTCCGTTGGGGAGCTTACCGTGCGTTTAGAGAGTATTGAAGTTCTGTCCTGATTACCCGTGTACCAGTCCGCCTGCTTACGTTTCCTGACCTTGCCTGTTTGTCGCCTGCCCTGACCGTCTGCCTGTCTCTGACCACGAACCTCTGCCACCTGCCCTGACCTTCTGCCTGTCCCCGACTACACCTCTGGATTACGTCTGTGTACCACGCTGTACCCCGGCCGCCATCGCAAGCAAGTCACGTCAGGGGTAACGACCTGGTAGCCTCAAGCCGCAGCAAGTCCATCCCGCTTTGCGGCGGGCTCTGGTGAAAACCGCGGGCTACTTAGACTCCGTTCCCTGGCGTGGCTTAGCTATCATCGCTTGCGTTGGTCCAGCGAATCCACTCCTGCGTTACACCAATGTCTCTGATAGCACTATAAAGGGGTTGTCCTGCATGAAAAAAATAATCTGATGTGGCATTTTTGGGTAAAAAACAAGAAAGTTATACTTACCCATCTGCTCTGTAGCTCCCTGGTGATCCCCTCCTCTTAACTTCCAGGTTCGCATCCCGACAGGCAGGAGAGAATTGTGCCCCAGTGTAAGTGATTGTAGTGCAAGCCTCTTCTGCATGTCAGGATGAGAACCCAGAAATGAAGAGGAGCTCCAGAGTTGCAGCAGCAGGGGACAGGTATGTATGTTTAACTTTTTTTGATTCTTTACCCAGCCTGGCATCATTTAAGATGATTTTTTGGCATGAGTCGTCTGATTGTTTTGTGAAGTTTCAAATCTGGTAATTACATCCACTTTAATTATGACATTTGACTTTTATTATCAAGTTGTGGGATTCAAAAACTAATAATTATTTATCTTAGACTTGTTTCTTATTTTAGGACACTATTAGAGTAGCTGTCGGCATATTATCTGAAAAAAACAGCTATTCTTGCAAGGAACATTTTAAGCTTGCTATGGGACTGAGAGTAATTAATTTTTTTCAAAACTTTACTGTTCACATGAGATTCATGAACTGATACATTGGAGTTGAGAGTATTAGCTTGGATTTGATATTATCAGCTTCTCTTGACACTTACCTTTAGTGACTGAAAATCAGTTTCTGATTGAAAATCCACACAATGTTGTAACAAAATTGGATTTTGCAAAATCTACAACTGGAAAGACTTTGAAATAGTCTTTTATAGTAGTCAAGCTGTGAGACATTTTGCTAACTTGTGACTCAAGTCATTTTCCATTTGTTAACTAAATTCTGTTTCAGTGATTCTTTGATAATTACATGCAAAGCAACATGGATGGTATTGCATTACTATTTAAAATTATTGGTCTTTGGTTAATGATGTACATTTCAGGACTGAAATGAACAGAGCAAAGACAAAATGTTTGTATTTTCATTAATCTTTTTAGTCAATTTATTATCTGTGAAATTTTAATCCATTTGCTGAAGAATTCTGATTTTGGAGACATCTTTAAGAAAAGGTTGTTAGATAATACTATGTGTTAATTTTTTGCCAGTTTTGCTATTTTAAATTACTATATGAGTATACAGCTAGACATGATTGATATTTTATGAAAAGTGAGATGACAAATATGGATGTAGCAAGGTTTAACTTGATTGTGACATCACGGCTTTCCATGTTATCTGTTCTTACATGATGACAAAAGCCATTGGGAAAGCAATGAAAAAGTTTTGATAACCTTCTTTGCTGTGATATCATTATCTGTCAAGTTTATCTCTGCTACATCTGAATACACAACAAAAGCTTTATAGAATATAGTCATTACTGATTATATGAATTAATTGTTTTTCAATATTTGCTTTATCCACACAGATATTTCTTCATATTCATATATACAGTAAATAATTGCACCCTAAAACTTTACCAATATGCAACAGTAGTACAACATATACACACATCACTCTTTATATGTACATAAATCTACACCTCCAAAAATTGCTAGGCTTGATCAATACTTCATCTTGATTAGGTATTGTATTCCACCCATCATTTTCTGGCCAAAAATCTATGTTACTCAAATCCAAGGAATAATTCTGCTATTTGTACCTGGAATTTACTTAAACTTGGTTATTTATTACAATCACAGTATTGAATGTACACTAACTCACGTGTCGCTCCAAGAATATTAGAACATGGGCTCTTTAAGGCAGAGCTCTGTGGATGAGGCGATTAATGGTGGTTGGAATGGTTGATGGATAAACATTTAAAAAGAGGTCTATATGGATGCTGATTTGTAGTCAAGCAACAACAAAATAATCTATCTGCAAGACATAGGGCGACATGTCACCATTTTTTTGGTGTATTTTGCACTAAAAAACTGTTGACACTGTATTGTCTATATAAACAAACTGTCGTACACCAAAACTAGGCGCATTTGACACTTTTGAATGCGCCCAAAGTAGGCACATCAAATATGCTAGCAATGTTATGCTATTCGCCTTTTTTTTGGGTATAAACCTAAATTAAGCGCATTAAATATGCTATACAAGGAATACCACACGCCAGATTTTTGACAGGTTTATTTATTCAGGCGCATTATATAGTTATTTAATGCGCCTTAAAACTGGTGTGGAAGCACCTCTTTTCTGACATGTCGCCCATAGTGAGTGATGATGTGCACCATTACCTATGATCATTCGTTTTTAATCCCACTCTATTTTCTTCTTTTTAAGGGAATGTAGAGGGGAGATTTTTACCAGAAATTCCCTTGTGATAATCCCAAGGAACCAGGTTTATTCAATAAGGTATGTATACAGTTTGCAGGTGCGCACAATATATCTCACTGAACTGCACATATCCAGGAAGTATATAGTAAGGCTTGGTTCACAATTACATCTGAGTTTCGGTTGAAACAGGACAGTTTTTCAACGGACACTAACGGCACCCAATGGACTCCATTGTAATCAATACATGGGGTTTCCACTGAAAAAAATAGTGCAACTGACTGTCAGGACCTCCAAGCTGTATGCAGAATGTTAACCAAGCACAGTGCTGTATATTTTGTGCCACAGGTGCCCCTGTGACCCTCACACTGGGTCATGGGTGCACCCGTGCCCCAGCTGTGAGTGGTGCTGCGACCCGCATGTCGGGTCGTGGACACAATCGCAGCTCAGACCCTGACTACAGCTACTCACCTCTCCATGCTCCCTGCCATGTCTCTGCTCGCCGGCATGCTCGCCCCCACTCCCTAGGATGCGCACGCCGGCTCTGTCAAATTTAAAGAGCCAGTGCACCGGTGATTGGTTATCACCAGACACTGACCCTATTTATCCCTGAGCCGCCTTTAGTTCCCTTGCCAGATCAATAGTGTCTTGCAAGTATTCCTTAAGTTATTTCTAGTTCTTCCATGTACCGTACCTGTTGCCTCCGTCCTTCAACTACGAACCTTTGCCGCCTGTCCTGACCTTCCTGCCTGTCCCCGACAATTAGCCTGTCTGACGATTTTGTACCATGTTGCACCTTGGCTGCCACTGCAAGCAAGTCGTATCAGCGGTATTGACCTCTTAGCATCCCACCTCAGCCCTTCCTGCCATGCAGCGGGCTCTGGTGAATATCGGGAGCTACTTAGACTCTGCTCCCTCGCATGGCTTATACCACCGTTTCTAGTGATCAGGAGGATCCACTTCTCCCACCACCATGCTTGACTGTAGGCAAGACACACTTGTCTTTGTGCTAATCACTTGGTTGCTGCCACACACGCTTAACACCATCTGAACCAAATAATGTTATCATGGTCTCATCAGACCAGAGGACATGGTTTCAGTAATCCATGTCCTTAGTCTGGTTGTCTTCAGCAAACTGTTTGCGGGCTTTCTTGTTCATCATCTTAAGAAGAGGCTTCTTTCTGGGACGACAGCCATGCAGATCAATTAGATGCAGTGTGTGGCATATGGTCTGACCACTAACAGGCTGACCCCCCACCTCCTAAACCCCTGCAGCAATGCTGACAGTACTCATATGTCTATTTTGAAAAGGCTATCTATGGATATGACGCTGAGCAATTGCACTCAACTTCTTTGGTCGATCATGGAGAAGCCTGTTTGGAGTGGAACCTGTCTTGCTAAACAGTTATTTAGTTTTGGCCACTGTGCTGCAGCTCAGTTTGAGGGTGTTGGCAAACTTCTTATATCTTACGCCATCTTTATGTAGCGCAACAATTCTTTTTTTCAGACCCTCTGACAGTTTTCATCATGAGGTGGTATGTTGAACTTCCAGGGACCAGTATGAGAGAGTGTGAGAGTGATTACACCAAATTTAACACACCTACTTCCCATTCACACCTGAGACCTCGTAACCCTTACAAGTCACATGACACCAGAGAGGGAAAATGGCAATCCAAGGGTTAATTAAGCGTGTTTGTGCTATTGTAGTCAGTAAAAGAAACTGTGTTTTTCAATGCCAAAGGCTAAATTTTTACTGGTGATTCCTATAGCATAATGTATATCCGAAGGTTAATTAAGCGTGTTTCTGCTTTTGTAGTCAGTAAAAGAAACAGTGTTTTTTAACGGCAAAGACGAAATTTTTACTGGTGATTCTGATAGCATAATTTATATCCGAAGGTTAACTAAGCGTGTTTCTGCTTTTGTATTCAGTAAAATACACAGCGTTTTAACATGCCACATACCAGTTAATTTTTGGCTGCTCATTTCTTTTGCGCAATTTATATCCAAGGATTAATTAAGCATGTTTGTGCTATTGTAGTCAGTTAAAGAAACTGTGTTTTTCAACACCAAAGAAGAAATTTTTCCTGTAACAATATTTATATCCAAAGGTTAATTAAGCATGTTTCTGCTTTTGTAGTCAGTAAAAGAAACAGTGTTTTTCAACGCCAAAGACGTAATTTTTCCTGGTGATTCCTATAGCATAATTTATATCCGAAGGTTAATTAAGCGTGTTTCTGCCTTTGTAATCAGTAAAATACAAGCCGTTTTAACACACAACATACCAGATAATTTTGGGCTGCTCATTTCTTTTGCGCAATTTATATCCAAGAGTTAATTAAGCATGTTTATGCTTTTGTAGTCAGTAAAAGAAACTGTGTTTTTCAATGCCAAATATGAAATTTTTCCTGGTGATTCCTATAGCATAATTTATATCCGAAGGTTAATTAAGCGTGTTTCTGCTTTTTTAGTCAGTAAAATACATGCTGTTTTACCAGTTTATTTTTTTGCTGCTCATTTCTTTTGCGCAATTTATATCCAAGGGTTACCCAAGCCTGTTAGTGGGTTCATTTGGAGTCAAATACAGGGTGTGTATTTATCATATATAGATATCTTCAGTAAACAGAGTCTGTACATTTTTGAACAAACAGTATGTCAGACAGAGAAGTGGCAGGCTCTTCACATGCATGTGGCAGTGGCACAAACATTCCTGGAGCAGGCACAGGTCACAGCAGAGTAAGGGGACGTCGCAGCAGAGGTCACTCGGTGAGGCCAGAATTGCCAGTGTCATGTAGCGGCCGTGTGTTGAACAGCAACCCAAGGGTTCTTGATTGGTTGAATAGGTCATCAACTTCATCCCAGATGACATCTGACAACCCTAGCGGTGGGTTTGTCAGATACAACTCTTAGTTGGCATGGCCCGAGAACAGGTCAGCGGCCCTCACCTGTCCTCAACCCGCCTCTGTCCCGTTCGGATCCCTCAGCCAGAAAACTAGTATGTGGTCTGGGCTCAGCACCACTATACAGTGAGGACGAACAATTTGAGGACAGTCAGCAGCTACTTGGCAAAGAAGAGGTGGGGCAGACATCCCGTGCTTCTTGCAGTATTGATGTGGAGAGTGGCATGGGAGGTTTTTTGGCGAGCTGTCAGCCTCTGCATACCAAGACCGTTGAGGAGGACAGCAGTGACGATCAAACATTCATGAAGTATAAACGTGGTGGTTTGAATCCAGTTTCTGCGTTACACCAGTTTGTTCAAAAGCAGCGTATGGAACTTGAACTGAAGGAGACCATAACTACAGGGAATGTTTTAGGTGCTTATTTTGCATTGTTGATTGAATTCAGTACAAAACTGGAATGGGACAGAACAAAAAAGAAGCAAAAGCAAATGCTGCAAAACTGGCTTTGGATGAACTTCTTCAGTATGAAGAATGTGAATCATATGTCCAACTTGCAGAAACTAAAAACACAAGTCCTTCTGGAGGCCCTCCTCTGTTACCGATGGAACAAATTACATCCACACAGATTTCAAGTGGTTTAAGAAAGCAAGTTGATAAACGTTCATTTGTTCATGAACAGATAACACAGGTGATAAAGGAAAAGTTTGCTGAACTATTATCCAGGTGTCCAGATTTTGAAAGCTGTGGAAATTCTTTAGCTGCATTTGTAATGGAAAAGGCTCCTCACACAACCGCCTCCAAGACTATAAAATAAATAATACTAATAATAATTTTTAGAGCCTATAGAGAAAGAGTTCCCTTCAGCCTCGTCTGTCATATTCGTGTACCAAACATCTTGCCTTCGTCCCTTGACCACTAACCATTGCCGCCTGTCCTGACATTTCCGCCCGGCCCCGACACCGAGTTTGCCTTATGATTTAGAACCATGCTACACCTCAGCTGCCACTGCAAGCAATTTACGTCAGGGGTAGCGACCTGTTAGAATCCCCCCACAGCAAGTCCATTCCGCTTTGCGGCGGGTTCTAGTGAAAACCAGGACCTACTTAGACCCCACTCCCTGGCGTGGCTATTGCCATCGCTTGCGGTGGTCCAGTTGATCCACTACCGCTGTCCATGACAACATGAAGCAGTAGAATGACGTTATTCATCCTGTAGTCCTGGCGACTGACAAATAACGTGTCCGCATGAAAGGGCCTGAGCAAACGGCAGGTGTCACACATGAGCTGCCACTGGCCAACATTAAAATTACACAGGGGTGTACTCCTGTCTGCTTGGATCATCAATAAACCATTAATAGCCTTTCTCTGTTCATAGAGTCATTCCAACATATGGAGGCTGGAATTCCAATGTTTGGAAATGTCACATATCAGCCTATGTTGGGGAGGTCGGTCTGCCACTGCAGGTTAAGGAGGGTGTGCTTGGTGGTGTAAGAATGGCTGAAGTGCATGCAAAGTTTCCTGGCCCTTTTTAGAATGTCTTGCAGATGGGTGTAAGACTTGAACAACCATATTGAGCATTTCCTCCCGAGTGTGACTTCGTTCGCCAAGGGGAATACTCCTGTCCACTTGGATCATAAAAACTCATTAATGGCCTTTCTCTGTTCATCAATTTCCCCCTGTTCAATAATTTGCCCTTGTTAATATATTTATTCCTGTTCATCAATTTCCGCCTGTTCAATAATTTCCCACTGTTAATCTATTTATTCCTGTTCATCAATTTCCCCCTGTTCAATAGTGTCCGGCTGTTGATATATTTATTCCTGTTCATCAATTTCCCCATTTAATAATTGCCCCGTTAATATATTTATTCCTGTTCATCAATTTCCCCCGTTCAATAATTTCCCCCTATTAATATATATTATTCCTGTTCATCAATTTCCTCCTGTTCATCAGTTCCTGTCTGCCCGTGTACCCGACCTTTCTGCTACGTTACCTTATCTCGAATCTCCGCCGCTTGCTCTGACCTGTTGACTTGACCTTTGACTACGAGTTTCGTCTTATGATTCGGTACCTCGCTCCACCTTGGCTGCCACCGCAAGCTAGTCGCGCCAGGGGTAGTGACCTGGTAAGACTCCCACCGCAGAAAGTCCATCCTGCCTTGCGGCGGGCTTTGGTGAAAACCAGGACCTACTTAGACCCCACTCCCTCGCGTGGCCACTACCACCGCTTGCGGTGGTTCAGAGGAGCCACTACCCGTGTTGTTACAATGGCAGAAGTGAATGACAAGTTTCCTGGCCAGATCTTTGAATGGTGCAGAGTCCACCACTTGAAAAGGGAGGGACTGTAGTACCACCAACTTGGACAGGAGTACGGTCAGCTTCTGCACTTAGGGATGGCTAGAGGCATACTGCTTTCTCTTGTCAATTGTCTCGGTGAACGACTGCGGGCACCATGAGTGCCGAAGAGCAGGAGTATCTGGACCGGTGGATGATGTAATAGACAGGGAGTGGTCTTCGGCAGAGGTGGTGAAGCCTTGACTGCCTGAACTGGGAGGCGTCACAATTTCAAATAGGTAAACCCCCTTTTTTTCTTTTTTCAAATACCTTTTTCCTCAGGTTACTAAGTAAGATGGCAACTTTTCAGGGAGTCTCCCCTTGCTCCCTCTTGATTAAGTACCTTGTAATAGCGTGACAAAGGGTGCGTTCTCCCCGAAACGTAGCGCAGGTGGAATGAGCTGGAGGATGCAGGAGTCGGTTCGCTCTTTACCAAGTATGCACTGAATAGGTGTTTGTAAGCTGCCCGCGGCTACAGAAAAAGGCTGGATTTCTAATATAAGGACTATCCTGTGAAGGTTACGGTATTGTATATATGCATTTTTAGATTGACTGTTTGTTTGTGGATACACATTAAAGATTGAACTGGGAGGCGTGCCACTGGGTGCTGCAGCTGTTGGGATAGGATGGACCAACACATCTGAAACACGTATGCTGACACTGCAGGATGTTGATGCAGGGCCGTGGTGCCAACGTTAGGTCCCTGGTCACGCTCTACTTTCTGCCCACAGATTCTACATATAGTTATGTTCGCCTCATCTGGTATCTCGTCAAAAAACTGGCACACCGCCGAGTAGGTGATTTTACCACCAAAGGTCCGCCCTGACTGACTGTTACCGCCGCTGACCCGATGAGCCCCTGTGCCGCTACTTTATGGGACCTGTAAAGTGGTGTTGTCTAAATCATGGCCGTTTGGCTGCCAACCTCACACTGCTGCCACCCTGCTGACTCCCGGCCACACTACCGACTTATGGGCTGCGCCACTGCCTGACACGCAAGCTGCTGCTCTCTTCTCCCAATGATAATGATGAACCCTTGTACACTGTTGGTCTGGGTCAGCTCATAGCATCACATGGCTTTCAAAACTACCAGTATGCTGATGATACCCAACGTTACATCTCCGGCCCAGAAATTAACTCTCTACTGTCCAAGATCCCTGATTGTCTGTCGTCCAAATCCTATTTCTTCTCCTCCCGTCTCCTAAAACTTAATGTAGAGAAAACGGAATGTTTCCAGGGCCGGGAAAGTGGGTAGTCAAGGGTAGCGGACCGCGTAGGGCGCCACTTCATCCCAGGGAGAAAAGGGGGCACAAGGAGGCATAGAGTGGGCTGAATTTTTCGTTTGGGGACACTCTATGCCTTGTTTAACTAGGGCACCTTACCTTGTCCCAGCTTTGCTGTCTTCACCCGGCTCCCAAGTGCGATCAGCTACATCGATTAGTGTTTGCCTGTCACTGCCGTCCACCTCAACAGTCTTGCTGTACAGAGCCTAACCACTCACAACATAACCCCCCATTGCAACTCTCCTCATCACTATTTGCCCGCTTCTGCAAGAAGCAGCGGATGTCTTTCCCACCTCTTTGCTGCCCACTGTCCTCAAATATTTTGTCCTCATTGTATAGTGGCGCAGAGGCCACAGCACATAGTAGTCCTCTGGCTGTGGGACATGAACAGGACAGAGGTGGCTTGAGGACAGGAGAGAGCCCCTCACCTGCTCCCGGGCCATGCCAACTAAGGGTTGTGTGTGACAAACCCACTGACTCTTGGCTGGGGTTGTCAGATGTCATCTGGGATAAAGTGTATGACCTAGTGTGTGGTCAACACATGGCCACTAGATGACACCGGATGCTGTGACCTCGCAGGGTGACTCCTGCTGTAACGTCCCCTTACTGTGCTGCGATCTGTGGCGGCTCCGTTAACCTACATCTGTGTTCGTTCACATCGCCGAATTTCCCGACAAAACATAACTTTGTTCCGAATTACTTCGGGATGAATCACGTTAAAAAACAGCTATTTCCAGGCTGCACAGAGCCTGCAGGGTGCTGTAGAACGTTGCGCCATGTTTAAATATGCAGAGGGAGCTTGGTTTGGTCTTCATACAATGTTGTGTTTTAGTATGACACGCAGATGACTGCCGCGCCGCTCTTAGAAATCGCTTCACTCTAAAATTCCCTGGGCCACCCTGAAGAGCGGCAAAACTGACCAAAAAACTGAAGGGGACATGTAGCTGATTAAAAGTCATGGCAGGTACAGCTGGAAAAATAAACCATGCTTGAGGGCTCGTTGGCAAATCAGTTGACAGAGTGCGGAGGTGACGGTGCGCAGCCACAGCAGCTTGAGTCAGACAGTGACACAATGATTTCTGGAGGTGGCAAAAAACAGGAGTAGGCCACAGGTGGCACACAGACACAGTGTTGTAGGTACGGCAGCATGCCACAGTGCAGCTTGAGGTCAGGACGTGGCACAATTGAAAGAGGTGTAGGTCACGGCAGCAACCACAGCCGCTGCATGTGGTCAGACAGTGGACACAATGACACTGTGTATTAAGGTCAACGGCAGCAGCCACCAGCTGCAGCATGAGGTTCAGACAGTGGAAAACAATGACAGTCGTGTGTAGGTCTCGGCAGCAGCTACAGCAGAAGCAGAGGTCAGTACAGTGGCAACCATTGAACAGTGTGTAGGTCACCGGCGCAGCCTTAAGCAAGCAGGCATGAGGTCAGAGTGGGGCACAATGACCACCAGTGTGTAGGTCCACGGCAGCAGCTGATGGAAGGTCAGAAACAGTGGCACACTGACATTCTGGAGGTGGTAAAAACAGGAGTAGGCAAACAGAGATGGGACAAGGACACAGTGTGTAGGTAACGGAGCAGCCACAGCAGCAAAAACATGAGGGTCAGACAAGGTGGAACAATGGACAGAGTGTGTTGGTCACGGAAGCAGCCCACAGGCAGCCAGCATGAGGTCAAACAGTGAGCACAAGACTTTCTGGAGGGTGGCAAAATCTGGCAGTAGGGCCACAGGAGTGGCACAATGAACAATGTATAGGTCTCGACAGCAGAGCAGCTGCAGCTTCGGGCAGCAGTCGGACAATGACTCGTATGTGGTCAAGGCAGCAGCCACCAAGCAGCAGCAGGAGGTCTGTCAGTGGGCTAAAATGACACAGTGTGTAGGTCACACGGCAGCAGCCACAGCAGCGCATGAGATCAGACAGTGACACATGGACACAGTGTGTAAAGTCACAAGCAAGCAGCAGCATAAGGTCTGAAAACAGTGGCACAATGACACTATGGAGGGTGGCAAAACAGGAGAGTAATGCCTCAGAGCGGGACATTGACACATTGTGTAGGGTCACGGCAGCAGCCACAGCAGCAGATTTTGAGGCTTCAGACAGTGGCACAATGACACAGTGTGTAGGTCACGGCAGCAGCCACGAGCTGCAATGGGGTTTCAGGCAGATGGCACAATGACATTCTGGAGGTGGCAACAAAAACATGGTAGTCAGGCAGCCACAGCAGCAGTGAGGTCGACAGTGGCACAATGCAAGTGTGTAGGTCACGGCAGCAGCCACAGAGCAGCATGAGGTCAGACAGTGGCACAATGACACAGTGTGTAGGTCACGGCAGCAGACCACAGCAGCAGCATGAGGTCAGACAGTGGCACAATGACATTTGGAGGTGGCACAAGCAACAGCATGAGGTCAGGAGTGGGCACAATGAACATCTGTAGGTCGGCAAAACAGGCAGATAGGCCACAGAGTGGGCACAATGACACAGTGTGGTAGGTCAGGCAGCAGCAACAGTGCAGCATGAGGTCAGGACAGTGGCACAATGACACAGTGTGTAGGTACGGCAGAGCACAACAGCTGAGGTAGGCACAGTGGCACAATGACACAGTGTGTAGGTCACGGCAGCAGCCACAGCAGCAGCATGAGGTCAGACAGTGGCACAATGACACAGTGTGTAGGTCACGGCAGCAGCAGCATGAGGTCAGACAGTGGCACAATGACATCCTGGAGGTGGCAAAACAGGACTGAGTAGGCCACAGTGGCAATGACACAGTGTGTAGGTCACGGCAGCAGCCACAGCACAGAAATGAGGTCGGGACAGGGGCAACATGACACTGGAGGTCACAGGTAGAAAGGGGGAAAATGACACAGTGGACAGGCCAGCAACAGCAGCACCCATGAGGTCAGACAGTGGCACAATGACATTCTGGAGGTGCAAAAACAGGAGTAGGCCACAGGTGGAAAAATGACACAGTGTGGGGTCACGGGCAGCAGCCACAGCAGCAGCATAGGTCGACGTGGCACTTGACACGTGTGAGGTCGGGGCAAACCCAGTTTCCCTGGAAGGGTTTTTTCAGTG
>JAODAL010012492.1:0-95181 GCA_025379985.1 Phyllomedusa bahiana | reverse complement strand
TCTCTAATTAACAAAAAGGGAAGGATCACGCAAATTGTAGATTTTCCTGGCAAAAAAGACTAATTTCGCTGAGTGTTTGGCCCAGCAGACGAGGTCCATCCCTTTGAACGCTGAAGCCTGAGGAAACAAAAAACCCCTGTTTTTAAAAACGAGGTCATTTTTTTTCCCACCAAATGAACCCATACCTCCCATATGACTCGCACACACATCTCACCCCTCTCTTTTTGTAATCTGATTTCTGGCCGCCAAAATTACGGGAAGGCCGAAAAAGGCGCGATCTTAATAAATAAAATGCTCAGATTTTAACCTTAATTATCGAAATTTTGGAAATTTGATCACCATAAAAACCTTGCGATTTCAACTTGTCGATAAAAATCGCAAAACACTACAAAAGAAAAGATAATTAAAATTTTTTTCTCTTGTTTGTGTACGTAGAAAACACGAAATTATAACAGGCTACAAAGCTAATAGTTTGTCCCTGCTAAATTTCTTTTGGGGAGAATTTTTACATCCGGGGTTAATTAAGCGTTGTTCTGCAGTGTACTCAGTAAAGAAACTTTTTTTTTCACCGCCACAGAAAAAATCTTAATAATTCTTTCCGAAGGTTAATTAAGCCTTTTGTGCTTTTATATTCATAAAATAACAGATTTTTTAAAACGAATACAAGTCATTTTTTTCCTGCCCATTTTGGCACAATTTGTACCCAAAGGGGTTCCAAGCTTGTTACTGGGTTAATTTTGGAGTAAAATAAAAGGGTGTGTATTTTTTAAAACAAATTTCATCAAACATTTTCTGTACATTTTTTGAACAAACAGTATGTCAACAGAGAGTGGCAGGCTCTTCACCTGCGAGTGGCCCAAAGGGACAAACAATCCCCCAGGGGCAGCACACAAGGGGGGCGTGCAAGGGTTTTCTCGGTGAGGCCCCAACTGCCGCTGTATCTAGCGGCCGGTGCTGCTAGCAACTAAAGGGCTGATTGGTTGACTAGGTCACCACTTCCCCCGGTGACTCTGACAACCCCACCCAAGAGTCGGTGGAACGTCAGACAAAACCCCTTATTGGCAGGCCCCGGGGGAGCGGGTCGCGGCCCCTCCCCTTTCCCCAAACCCCCCTTGTCCCACCCGGGTTTCCCCTCACCCAGAGATCTACTATGTGGTTGGGTCAGCGCCACTATATAGCGGGGAGAAAAATTTTGAGGAGGGCAGTCAGCAGCTATTTGGGCAAAAAAAAAGGGGGGCCAATACCCCTACTTCTTGCAGAGGCGCAAAGTATAGATGTGAGAGTGGATGGGAGGCATGTTGTGAGGGGTAAACCCTCTGCTACCAAGCCCCGGTGATGAGGCGGGTGACGATGAAACACAAATGAATGATGATCACCCCCTTTGGGGACCGGTGGGGCAAGGGCTTCATCTCGTCGGGAAAAGGGGGGGCACAGCGGGGGGTCGTGTGGCTGTAGTCGCAGGAAGCAGCACGTGGGGTCGGAGCCAAGCGCCACGGGGAAAAAACCCCCTTCGCAGTCCAAGAAAGTAGCGGCCGGGGGGAACGGGGCAGCGGCGGCATTTAGTCCTCAGGCGAGGTTGGGGGAAAAAACCCCGATACTGGCAGTTTGGATTTTCTTTGCTAAGACACCGGAGACCGAATAGGGGTATATGTGAATCTGTGGGCAGAAAGGGAAGCGGGGGCCAGGAGCTAAATGTTGGCACCAGGGCCCCTGCTAACACTGCAGCATCACCATCCGGTGGGGAGAAAACGGGCTCAATGGGTGGTCCACTCCGCCGCAGCAACCAGCACACACACCAGTGGCACGCATGCCATTGCACCCGTCAAGGCTCCACCCCCTTTTGCAAAGGGGCTTTTTTCTCTTTGACATCATCCCCCCTTCCCGGGGTGTCCGTCCTCATACCATGGGCGCCACATGTTCAGCGAGGCGATTGCAAAGAGACAACGTATGCGTCCAACACCAAAGGTGCAAAGCGACCGACCCCTGTCCAATTGTTGGTGCGCAGTCCCCCCCCTTTTCCCAAAATGGTGGACTCGCACTGTTCAGTAAACAATGGCTTGTGGAGCCGAGATGAGATTCCAACCATAATTTCTTTTCCAAAAAGGCAGTACCAGCATTTCATAAATATTAGAACAGAAGGTGGGCCATCCGACTTATCGGTTTTTTCCAAGGTGCACCAACGGGGACATCTGAGCGTAAAACGGTCAGGGCCATACATTCCTTTACGGCCCACGGGTGAATGTTTTTCGGGCCTAGGCACCCCAACAACTTGGACAGGAACCCGCTTTCTCCCCCACTTGAAAAACGCGCTCCTGCCCAATGTCCGCCCCCCCTCTCCACCCACCACCATCTCACCCACCACAAGTCTGCACCATCATACCACATGTGTGGGCACAGCGGTGTCAGCATTTACCCCTGCTTGCCTCGGGAACAAAGTCACACAGGGGAGGAACTGCTCCCGTCATTCAGCAAGAAATCATGTGTGGTTTTCTCCGCCCAACTGAAAAAGGAACCATGGTGAAGGAAAATGGAGGAAATGGGTCGGGCTGCCCCCGGGGAGGAGGATTCCATGCCCCTTAAAAGGGATTGTTCAATCTGGTTGTAAAAAGGGTTCCTGAAAGTCTTCCACCATCTTCAGAAGTTTCTGAAAAGGGCCCCGGGAAACTGTGCATGCACTTCACCTTTCCCCCAAAACCGGGAACACCCCCTCGAGTTCAGCGGCAGAAGGGCCTCCCCAACCACTCTGATAGCGATTTTTCCCCACCCTTGAATTTCCCAGCCTGCCAGTTGGACCGATGTATATGGGGAAAGGGGCCAATAACGTTTTTTGATGACCCAGGCGGAGGATACCCCCTGTGTAACTTTGAAGTCAGCCAGTGGCAGCCATGCTGAACCTGCCTTTTGTTAGGCCATTGAGGAGCCACATTATTTGTCATCGCCAACTACGGGATGAAAAACGTCATTCCACTGCTTCATGTCCGGGAACAGATGTTTAAAAATCTGTCTGGGCAGGGACGGAGCGTGGCGACTACATCCGGGGGCCACATAGGGGGGTGGGGACTGAAAATGGGGGGAAGAGGAGGAGGAGGAGCATTGGAGCAGAAGCTTTGTCTGGTGAAATAGTGGATTTTCCCCCAGGGAAAAAAGAAGGGGGGAGCGGCAGCTGGGGAGGTAGATGGAGATGAGGAAGCGAGGCAGATACCCGTAAGCACCGTGGAGTATACAGTGGAGAGGAGGTGGGGAGCCCCTCGGAGTCACTTTGCAATGGCCCGCACACTGATTTGCCTGCTGTGAAGCTGAATATCCATCCGGCAGAGGGATGACTTCGGCTTCCCCCCTTTTGGACCCTCGCTACGGTCCAAAATCGACCTTTTTTCCCATTTTAGAGGGGGACAAACTCAAATAATAGGGAAATCCCATTTGTCATTGGCCGCTCCTATTGCGGCATCGTCCCTCCCGACAGGTTTACCGGGGGTTCTTCATCGCTCACGTACTATCCCGGGGTCGCCGGGGGAAGGTGGGGGGACGAAAGTACCCACCCCATCACACAACCTAAGTCTGAATTTTAAAAGGCCTTTTTCCTCCATGGGAATTGTGCCACCGGCCAACCTGGGCAACCCCCCAAATGTTTTGGGCACTCTGACCCCTTTGGCTGCTGGTTGGGGCCCCGGGTGGGGAAATTCCACAAAAAAATGTCTGCCCCCGTGGTCTCGGGGTTTTTTGCCCACCTTTTCCCCAAAAGGCATTTCCACCCAAAACCCCTCGGGGGGGGACCCCCTTTGTCAAAGGTGGCATGTCGGCCTTTTTAACCCTGCTTGGGGCTAATGCCGGACCCCAACCCCAAAATGGGTGGTCTTTTTTAAAATCCTCCTACCCTTTTTGCCCCACCCCCTTCCAAATTCATTTTCCACTGCAACCTCTTTCCCGGGCTGAGCCCCCCCTCCACACCTGTCATTTTGCCCCGTCTGACCTCTCTGCTGCGGCCGTGCCTCCACACTTTTGTCATGACCATTCGACCTCATGCTTTGTCCCGCCGCCCTACCCCCACCTTGTCATTGTCCACTCTTGGCCCTCTCCGTTTTTTTTCCCCCTAAAAGTCATTGTGCCCCCTTTCTGACCCCATCTGCTGCTGTGGCTGCTGCCGTGACCTACACACTTTTCATTTTGGGCCCCTTTTTCCTAGTCCCGCTTTTGCAACTCCCAAATGTCATTGTGCCACATCACCTCTGCTTGTGTGGCTGCTGCGGATCCCCCAATTGTCATTGTCCCCCTGTTGCCTACTCCTGTTTTTGCCCTCCAAATGCATTGTGCCACTTTGCCCCCACTGTTTTGTGCCAACCCCCAATGGGCATTGTCCACTGTCTGCCTCATGCTGCTGCGTTGGGTGCCGGACCTAACACTTTTCATTGTCCCCCTCTGGGGGCCCATCCTTTTTTTGCCCCTCCAGAATTCTTGTGCCACTGTCCCTCTGCGCTGCTTGGCTGTGCCGGACCTCCCCCTTTTCTTGTGCCCCTTCTGACCTCATGTGCTGCTGTGGGTGCCGGACCTACACATTGTCATTGTGCCCCTGTTTCCTGCGCTCTTGGCTGTGCCGTTCCCCCTTTCATTTCCCCCCTGTCCATTTTTTTTCACCCCTGTCTTTGGACTCACCCTGCTGCCTTGTGGCGTCCGTGACCACAAACTGTCATTGTGCCACTTTTTACCTAGCTTCCCCGTTTTTGCCACCTCCAGGTCATTGTGCCATGTCTGACCTCTCTGTGCTGTGGTGCTGGGCCCTAACCCACAACTGTGTCATTGTGCCCACCTGTGGGCCCATCCTGTTTTGCCCCCTCCCGAATACATTGTGCCACTGGCGACCTGATGCGCTTGGCTGCCGCCGTACCTCCACCACCGTCACTGATGTTGACCTGACCCCCCCGCTTGTTTTTTTCAGCTGTCGCTGCCAGCTATCAGGCACTTCCCCCTTCAGTTTTTTGGTCAGTTTTGCCCTCTTAAGTGCCCAGGGAATTTTATAGTGAAGCGATTCTAAGAGCGGCGGCAGTCATGTGCGTGTCATACTAAAACACAACATTGTATGAAGACCAAACCAAGCTCCCTCTGCATATTTAAGCATGGCACAACATTCTACAGCACCCTGCAGGCTCTGTGCAGCATGGAAACAGCTGTTTTTTTAAAGTGATTCGACCCGAAGTAATTCGGAACGAATTTATTTTTTGCCGAGAAATTCTGAAAAGTGATCGAACCGAAGTACGGGAAATACGCACATATCTAATTATAATCACTAGCTTATATCCAGAAAAAACACTGTCTGCAGCCTGAACAGCAGCTAAGAGTGACTCAATGCAGTCCCGGTATGTTGCAACAGATATCTGGAGCCATGCGGACTGCATCCCACAAGTGCAGAGTGTGGGGAGGTTGCAGAGTGAGGGGAGATCCATAGAGTGAACACATTGATTGAGGTGGTCCTACAGATGCTCAATTGAGTTCAAGTCTGGATAATTAGGGTAGTGCTTGGAAGTCTTGGTCAAGCTCTTCAAACCAATGTCAAACATCAGCATGTATGGCTGTACATGTTCTGCAAGGATGAAAGTGCCTTCCATATGGATGCGTGGACCCAGACAATGCCATAAAAAAAAACATTCTCCAGACCATAATGCTGCCACCACTAGCTTGTGTTCTTCCAGCAATAGTTGCATGGTTTTTGTGCTCTGATGTTTCTTGTCTGATATGCCAATTCATTCATTTATTCTATGGAGCAGAAAACGTGACTCATGAGGGAAATAATCCTTTTAGCAATTGGTTGAGGCCCACTTCCAATTCTGTAGTAAATATTGAAGCCTTTTCTGCCAATGCAACTTCTTTAGCCTAGGTATAATGACCATTCTTCTGCTTAAGAGCATCATAAACAGTAGGGTTTGCCAAACTGTTGTCTTGGTAGGCTCTTTGTTTATTGTGGTGGTGAGCTGCTCCTCTAAAGAATCTCAATCCATCCTGATGCACATTAGTAGACAAAATTCACTTTAATGAAACGAGGTGCTCTACAATTTCCACATAGCTTATCTGCAATGGTGCAATTTTTCCATTCATGATACACTTTCACCCCAACAGCATGCAGACAATTCACAAACTGCACAACTTCAGGAATACTGCCCCCCTCTGTTCTGAAAGAGAATATCTTGGTCTTTGACAGTGACATGTAGAGTTATTGATTCAGATAAGGGGCACTCACCTGGCCTTTGTCCGCAGTAAAGGAAGGTATGTTTCCCCAAGAATGCTCTCTTATGTGGCTGTAGGGGGTTACATGGACAGATACATGTCACCAAAAGACTTGAGTTTGGTGAAGGAAGTCGGCAGTTGATGTGTCAGTAATGCTAAGTTACTGACATGTTTTAGTTTTAGTATGGCTGTTCCAAGCAGTCTAGTCTGGGCCAGTCTTTTCCTGGAGTGGTCTAAGTGGGTGTAAGTGGGTGTGGGAGGCCACTCCAACGTACCAGTTGAGGCTGGTATCAGACCAATAAAGGCTGGGCCTGCAGGCCTGTGTAAACTCTGTGTCTTAGAGGATAGACCTACTGTGAGAAAACCCTACTGTGAGTACTGAGCTGTATTAACACTATTCAGGGAACAACGTGTCTAATAAGTGCACAGCCGAACAGGTCTTTATTTTCTGTTAGCCTTAAGTTCATGCTTACTTTTGTTTTCTGTTGTGCATTTGCTAAAATAAACCCATGCAGCACCTGGACCTTGGACTTGGACTGTTACCTATGTCATTTTCTTTGTCTGTGGAAGCCCGGGGTGCACACCTGCTGCTGATTCCCACCCACACTATCTCTATCTATATGTCCTGACATATACTGGGGATGGGAAGGTGGTGTTTGGTTTCCGGTGGCCTAATAAAGTCCCCCAGACCTTCCATTAGAGTTTTCCTATTGCACCCTGCCAGAAATGTAAAAGGAGATAAAATTGACATTACAATACATACAATACATTAGTAATCATGTAATTTCATGTTCAGCTGCCTGGTGGGAAACTACTGTATTAGTGAAGGTAAAACAGAAGTAAAAAAAGGCAATGCTTGAAATATGTTTTGTCACCCCAAAAAAACAAAATTGATCAAAAAGTTATATTTACCCCAAAATGGTATCAATACAATTATAGGTTGCTCTGCAAAAAAAAAAAAAAAAAAGAGCCCTCACACATCTATGTACGCAGAAAAGGATGTTAGAATGAGACTATGCAAAGCAAAAAACTTATTAAAACGTGATCATATCAAGAAATGAAGCAATAAAAAGGAGAACAATAATTGGCATAGCTGCATCTGTAAACCTTTGATCTATGAAAATATAACCTTATTAACACCCCACAATGAAAGCTGTTAAAAAATGCAATTTTTTTGGTCAACCTATATGCAGAAAAAATAAATTGATCAAAAATATATTTTTACCACAAAAATGGTACCAATAAAAATGTTGGGAAAAAAAGACCTCACACATCTCTATTGGAAGAATGCTGTCAGAATATTACTATAAAAAGCAACTTTAAAAAAAAAACACGTAAAGCATGAGAGAACTTTTATAAATTTGGTATCGCCATACTCATGCTGACCAACTGAATAAAGATAATGTAATTTTTTACAATGCATTAAATACTGTACCTTAAAAACAAAAGCCAAAAAACTGCATTTCTTTTATACTTGTATAATTGTATAAGGAGTTTCTCAATTAATTATTAAGTAGATTAAATATTTTAAATAACTGAAAAATAGAACATGTACAGCAAAAGATAAAAAAAATTGAAAATAAGCTCTCATACAGCTACATAGATGGAAACAGCAAAAAAGAATTATAGCTCTTGGAAGGCAGTTGGGCAAAAAATAAAAATAAAAAAATAAATTGGTTGCCTCTGATTAAGCAACATAACTATGGTTGTAATTTATTTATTTTTCTCCTCAGAGTGGTGGAGATTGGAAAAGGTAATAGAAAAAATGTATGGCAATATTGTTTTCCAATTGTTCATTTTCACATTAGAAATTTGAAATTTATAATTAGAATGTAATAAAATGAATCAGTTCTTGGGATTATTTGGAAAAGTTGTGCTTCGGAGAATTTTTATATACATTTTCTTTTTCTAGCTATATTTTATTAGCTCAATAGATAACCTTATCTTCTTACATAACATACAATGTTCAGTATAGACCTTATCATGATAGCTGAGACACAATCTTGCATACTGATTTCATGTAAGGATTCATCAATGAATGGCAATGGTGTTCTACTAAAAAAACAAAATGCTATAGAAACAAGTTCTTGAGCCATTCCCCCAGAAATATTTTAGATTTATTAACTTAATTTCAAGAGTAGATAATTCTGTTCATTGTAATTATTTATCAACCCTTTGGGGATCAGTCTCAGTATTGACCTGTGTAATATTGCGAATAACCAGTGGGCAAAGTTTTCGTTCGAAAGCTTAATTGTAAATAGTATTGTTGGAGATAATGTTTTTTTTAATAGATGTTTCATTGAATTAAGGACTACAGGCTGTAACATAAAACAATTAAGTGCGCAACATTTGGATTATAACATAATCTGCATTTCTTTATCCACTCCATCAGAAATGATGTAAAATAACATATTTTCAGGTTTTATATATGACCAATCAGATCCACCTTAACATTACAATAATCTGCCTAATATTGTGTTGGTCACTGTGAGCCTTTAAAACAGCTCTAACCCATTAATGTATGGATTGTGTCCTGTGATATCTGGTACACGAGTTGTGGAGCCTCCATGAAATGGACTTGTTTTTTCATCATGCTCTACAGATGTGATCTGATCTGATTGTTTTAGATCTGTAAAAAACCACACACAAAAAGGGACATTACTTACTTAAAAAAAACCACCATTGTTTCCCTTGTTCACAGCTCAATAGCTGTACTAAACTGAGCCCAGGAGCAGGCATCTGCCTTATGTGCTCCTGGGAAAACATGACAGGTGCATCTGGTTGCTGAATAACAACTCAAAGATCCCACTGCTAAGGGAACAATTAAATGATATAGACTGCACAATAGTGTGGTACCTGTTCAGACCAGTATGTTTTAGACCTGTAGAACAAAGCCGAATCATATCTTGAACTTTTTATCTTGTTATAAACACAATTTGTAAACATTTTCTGTAGTGCGGCACGGTGCTTTGTGTTGTTGAAAAAGGCCATTACCATTGCTGAATTCCATTGCCAAAAAGAGATGAACCTGCTCTGCAACAATGTCTAGATGGGTTATATGTGTCAAACTAACATCTATATAAATGTCAGAACCAAATGTTTCCCCAAGGAATATTTCCCAGAGCATAACAGTGTTACCACAGGCTTGCCTTCTTCCCATAGTACAATACATTCTGATACAATTTGTTCTTAGATAATCAATGTGCATTTATCCTGAAACTTACATGATGTTAATTTTTTTTTTTTAAAAAACCTAATTCGTTGGACTGGGTCACCTTCTTCTTTTCCTCCATATTCAGCTGGTACCATGAAAGCTTGTAAGCTCTTGCGGGCAGAGTCTTCTCTCCTTCTTTGTCAGTTTGTTATTCAATATATTTTAATATATTTATATTGTTTTTTCCAGTCTCATGTAATGTATTCAAATCCTTTGGTTGTACAGTGCCTTGTCATTAATGCCGCTCAGAAATAAATAGTAATATTACCACTATAGATGGAAATACATAATACCACCGAATCATTACCACTATAGTGTATTTGTATATTACCAATATACTGTTACTGAATAAAAAAACAATAGACAAAGACCAATAATACTACCTTATAGTGACTATATAATGGTAAATACCTTTTCTACACAAGTGTCCTGCAGACTTTATAAGTGCGTACACTAAAGTTAAATGCAGTGACTCCCAAGTGATATATTCTTTGATTGAAGTTTACTTTCTTTTTCATCTCCATCCAGCCATAGCCAACATGATGATAGTTTCTTCTTGAGAGTGAGGCTTCTTTGTGTTTGAACAATCCCCCTTCCTATTACCAACTCTCCACGCAAAGGTTGACATCTATGAATCTGCATGCGCCATTTTTGAAACTTGGCGCCTACACACAAGTTCTAAATAGTTATAGAGGAGTGTATAATACGACAGTATGAATTGTTAGGCACCAAACAATTTTGGCTCATAACACGTTGCAGTCTTCAGAGGGAGTTTGCAGCTCCCAGTGCTACAGCCGCACCAAGAATGGATCTGTAGTTAGCAACTCCGTTAACAGACCAGTCTCTGTGCAGGGCAGGAGTAAAAAGGCTTTCTTTGACACCCACTGTTTAACCCTTTGATTGCTGTGGTTCAAGACCGCAGCATAATCAAAGGGAATTTTTCTTCCCAATCAGGGCAATGGGATTTCTAGTGCTCGATGGAGTCTGTACAGGAATTAGTGGAGACAGAGAATGCCCCCAGGGCTGTCTGTGTTGTAACACTGCTGTTACAGCACACTATGTGTTGCCCCAACAGTAGCTTGTGTCATACTGAAATGGTATATACTGTACTAGAATACGCAAGTATGCTAATACATTCTATGTATAAGGCTTAAAAATATTTATCCCTTAATAAGATTAAAAGAAAAGTTAGTAACAAAAAAGTGTGTAAAAAATAACATAAATAATAAAAATAAATACTTAATATAAAAAAATTCTAGCGAATACATTACACAGAAAAAGACCTATACAAATTGCATATCCACGTGACCTTTATAACCTGCAAAATTTTACAGGTTATTTAGTGTGTAATGTTAATTGTGTAAAAAATAAATAAATAAGTGCAGAAAAACACTTTTTTTATATTCACAACAAAAACATTTATTAATAAAATAACACAGTAATTTATGTGCATCCCCAAATTACAGTAAGAAAAAGTACAACTTCTCCTGAACAAAACAAACAAAGCCTCATATAGCTGATAAAATAAAGTATGATCACTGGAACACAATGAATTGAAAACTAAAGAATTTAGCTGGTCAGCTTTTCAAGCCTGGCAATGTAGTGCATTGAAATACTGCACTTCAGAATGTGTCATAACTATAGTTATACCAAAGACACTGAAAAACAGTACAACAGATAATAATAGTGTCCCAACACAGTTATGCAGTAGTAACATAGTGATAGTGCCTGTGGAAAAGTACTAGTTCTTCTCTATGTGCTTTCACACAGAACTTGTGTGCCCCTTTGCTCCCCCACAAATTAATAATGCCACCTCTGTGCCCAAAAATAATAGTGCCCTTCTTTTTGCAAATAGTAATGCTATCCTCCTTTGATGCCTCTCCCATGGTAGTTATCTTTTTATAGGATGTTTCACACTGTCACTTTACTTTAAAAGGGGACTAGGCCTTCATGTGAAATAGAGGGTTGCTGTCCCTATTTTTAGTTTTTTCTCTCCTTATTTACGTATAGTTCATTATTGATTATATATTTATGTATGCTTAAACTTAAACTACTTATTACATTTGTTTAAGTATTGTGACGACACACATGCGTCCGGACGCCATCTTGGACCGGCTCAGGGCATTAGCTCACGGGAACGCCGTCTTTGGTAAACTGAATGGCAGACAAAGGCTTCTTCTTCATCTGGCCTAAGCCAGTTTTATTGAGGCACAGGTTAAATGTCAACTCCAAACAGGATATCCAGGTGCTTACTCACTTCGAGGCTTGCACCGCAACAGACTCCAAGCTCCGGTTAGGGTATTCAACAGCTTTATTGTACAAAATTTTAAAATCACAGCATAGCACAAAAACGATTGTCACAGCATACCCTCCTGCAGTTATCTGACGCGTTTCGAGTTAAACACTCTTGTTCACAGTAAATATTTCAATGTTTAGCTGATACTTTTAAAACAAATCTAAAACCAATTAACTGCAGTTTTTAGATCACATGATTGATCAACTTCATTCCGTTTAAAGGGAACACTCACATTAAGATACAGAGACATAAACATACTATATACGGGATGTCAGTGATATATGCCATATATAGGAATAAGCTTATTTATTAGTTTGGATATGTACATAAGATTTTAGTATATATAGAACAAGTCCGTTCTATAATTATTATAATTATTATGAATTATAGAACGGACTTGTTCTATATATACTAAAATCTTATGTATATATCCAAATTAATAAATAAGTTTATCCCTATAAATGGCATATATCACTGACATCCCGTTTATAGCATGTTTATGTTTCTGTATCTTTATGTGAGTGTTCCCCTTTAAACGGAATGAAGTTGATTAATCATGTGATCTAAAAACTGCAGTTAATTGGTTTTAGATTTGTTTTAAAAGTAGCAGCTAAACATGGAAATATTTACTGTGAACAAGAGTGTTTAACTCGAAACGCGTCAGATAACTGCAGGAGAGTATGCTGTGACAATCGTTTTGTGCTATGCTGTGATTTTAAAATTTTGTACAATAAAGCTGTTGAATACCCTGACCGGAGCTTGGAGTCTGTTGCGGTGCAAGCCTCGAAGTGAGTAAGCACCTGGATATCCTGTTTGGAACCGGCGTGGCAGCCGCGAGGCCGGCGGTGCTCGGACTGGAGGTAAACACAGCGGGACTTACGAGATAAAGCAAGGACTAGCCCATAATAGTAGGTGAGCACATTTTTCTATTTATGTGACAGGTTAAATGTACAGTAGTACACAGGATAAACAAAAACTTCAGGCAGTCAGGCCCCTAACTAAACTTATACACTTTTAGCCCTCAACTACCAGGGCTCTGGGCCTACTGCACAGCACCACAACCACCTTGGCTTGCCAGTCTCTACTGGTTCCCGCTTCTCCTAAGCCTCCGGGGGGCCAGAGCCTCTGTCTCCAGCTCCACTGCTGCTCCACACTCTGGTAGCAGACCAAGCCCCCCTAATCATCTGGAGTAGGAGGCCTTTAATAGGTCTCCAGAGATGCACCCAATACCTGGACTGGAATACGGAGACCTGGAACATAGGAACAACCACCCACCCATCTGCAGTTGTTTCGGGAAGTCCAGCCCTTAGTGGCTGGACATTAGCCAGGCTAGGTACACGTGACAGCAACCGAATATTGCTGACTGACAATACCTGGCGTCCCCCACCGAGACCAGGTTCTTGGTGGCACGTACGCCATCTAGTGGAAGAACCCTGTGACTACCTATGGTTGCTCCGCCACAGTATTTATAGAAAAAGTCCCTTGAGCATTTTTATTGATTTTTTTGCTTGTTTGCGTTATGTCCATTGTAGGGATTAGCTCAAAGGGAAGCAGTCCTTTAGTGTGAAACACGGCAAAGTTTATTGTTGCACTCCACAAAACATGAAAATTAAACGGCAGGCTTGCTTCAGCCAAACAAAAGACATCTGAAAACACAGTCACTGGTATCAGCACAGTACCGTACTCTGAATCTCTGGGCAAGGCAACCGCATGCAGGTTTCAGTCGTTCCCTCTATGGAGTGCAAGGCCCAGCTCTGGCTCTCCTGCAAACATTCGCTCCTCTGAGCAGTTTGACCAAGGTAAGGAACCACACCCCCTCTCACCTGAGCCTGCTGGCCTTATATAGGGCTGGTAAGCCCAGGACTGGATGTGGGAGCAGCCCATCCCACCCAACTCTACAGACTGCTCCAATAAAGCCCAACCCGGATCACGGCATTATTGCCATACTACATATACAAAACCTGTGTCAGTGGCCTGCTGCCGCTGACACCAAAACAAATGGGCTTTATTTCACCGATCTTAAGCAGATCGGTGACACATAACGTCCGTCAATAACGGCACCTTGTGCCTTCCTACATACCCCCCCCCCCTCTGCCCAATGCCGGGGGACTGGACACCTACAGCCATCAAACTATATACCCTAGACAGGGCATCTGCATTCCCCTGCAGCTTGCCCGGCCTGTGCTCCACCGAGAAATTAAAATCCTGCAGAGCCAGGAACCAACGGGTGACCCTGGCATTGTTGCCCTTTTTCTCCCTTAACCACTTTAAATAAAGGAAGAAAAAAGAAAGGGAGATGGCGCTCTATATGAAAGTACGTCTGGTAGTAGTAAAAAGCAATAAAATTGTTCGGGTGCTCACCTGATGGCGTTGTGCGAGTACTATAGAGGCACAACGCTCATAAGAACATGGTTGGCTGTAATAAGCCCCAGAGACAGCAGCCGCGTAGTCCTGAATCCCTCGTGTCTGGCGACCTCGGGCAACGGTAGTATAAAAGCAGAAAATAAAAAATACAGGACCGGGCGCTCGTCTACTAAAATAAATCCTCGTGCGGTGGCAACATAGGATAAAATGTTGATTTTATTCCATTAAAATTACAGTTAGCATAACGCGTTTCGTGCTGCAAGCACTTCCTCAGATGCTATAAAATCACATTCAATAAAAGAGAAATGGTCATAATTTATATACTAAAAAACACAGCACATGATTAGTTAATATATTCTAACCAATTACAATTCTTGTTAAGAAAGGTAAAAGTTGTAAGGAGAACCTATAAAAACATTTAAAACTGAGGACCATGGTTAAGAATGAACCTCATTGGTGGAGAAGAAGTAGCGGGAGATTCAACCTGCCCAATAGAAGATAGAGCTACTCGATTGCTATGTTGTTCAATGTAATAGGTTTTAACCAATGGGAAGAGAGATCGTTTCAATGAAGATGACTGGTGAGTTGTAAGGGGGAAAATAGAACTACTCGAAAAAAAAGAAGAGAAAAAAAAAAAAAAAAAAAAAGCTGCCTCCAGAACATTTGAAGCCAAAAGTGTCTGACATAAATAGGTTGGAGAAAAAAAAAAAGAAGAAAAAAAAAAAAAAAAAAAAAAAAGGGCCATTCAAATGTGCAGAAACCCCGGGTGCGTGTACCACCTAAGAAAGGGAAGCGAGTGGGACACGCAACTAGCTAGTAGAATAATAATGAATCCAGAATAAATGATGTGCACATTGGCAACTCGGGAATACAAAATAATAAACGCGAGTGATGTGCTATAGAAGACAATTGGGCCAATCGCAGATACCAATACAAAAAATGAACCAATCGTGAGACAGAAAATAATATTGCCAAAAGGAGGCCAAATATCGTGAAATAAAATAGTGATAATTCTTTAATATGTGAGAAAACCTCCAATGCCTTAGCGATAGAAGGAGCGGGCGTTCTAAATATGGAGAAAGTTAGCTCCCAATAATAGTAATAAATATATACAAAGTATCCTTTGTTAAAACGAGTGTGTCTTAGGAGTTGTTGTAGATTATATACATAGCACTTTTCGATGATATAAAAGATAGATAACAAAAAAATAGACTGATCAAAAAACTAGCTCAACAGCTTCGTTTAACCCCTTGGGGTTCACCGTTTGTAAGGTGAACATCCAGAATACTCTCTTCTTTGTAATAACACGGAATCTATCGTGGGTATCACTTGTTATATGATCTATAGGTTGTATTGTCAATTTGGAAGGGTCTTGTTGGTGAAAATCTTTAAAATGCCTGGATACATTATGTTTAGGATCGCCTTTATTGATACGCGATCTGTGTCCATTCAAACGTAGATGTAGAGGGCGTATAGTACGGCCCACGTATTGGAGGCCACAATCACATTGGATTAGATATATAACAAAAGAACTTTTACAATTTAAAACATGTTTCATTTTATGAACAACAATTAGTAATGGTTGAACGAAAAAAGTGGCTTTAGTGATGGAACTACAACATAAGCATGAAGTTGTGGGCCCCAGGGGCCACTACTTGGGGTAATTTCACCAGTGGGGTTAATTTCATCAGGGCCACAGATACGGCTAGGGGCAATTATATTTTTTGATATTCGGTGCCCGTTTAAAAAATTAAACCAGGATGTTTTTGGTAACGATGATTGTAAAAATGGATCACTTTGGATTATATGCCAATATTTTGAAGTGTCTTTTTAATCTGTATATGGGCTGTGTTTTTACTGCGTAACTAAAGAATATTTCCTTCTTGCTTCAATTGTTTGTTCCATTTTAGGAGGATTTTGTTTGTTTAAATCCTTTTTATATGTAAAACAATCCTTTTGTTTGAGAAGAGCTACTTTATTTTCTGCATCGTCTAATAAGGCAGGTGGATATCCCTTTTCCAAAAATCTATTTCTCAGTATGGCTGCCTGTTTACTATAAACCTCATCCTCAGAACAATTTTTACGGACACGTCTATATTGTCCGTATGGTACGTTCGTGATCCATGGTTTGTAATGTCCGCTAGAAAAGTGGATATAGCTATTTACATCCACTTTTTTGAAGAAGGTAGCTGTTTTGAAAACACCATTTTGATGAAATATTTCTAGATCAAGAAATTCTATTCTAAGGGGATTACAATGCGATGTGAGATTAATACCCCAAGGGTTTTTGTTTATATCGGAAATAAAGACTTCCAACAAAACAGATGGGCCTGTCCAAATAAAAAAGAGATCATCTATGTACCTCTTGTAGAGAGGTACATACTTGAAATGGGGATGAGAGTAGATAAATTGGGACTCAAAGACCCCCATAAAAAGATTCGCGTAGGAGGGCGCGACCCTAGTACCCATGGCCGTGCCACGGGTTTGATGATAGAAGACCCCATTATATTTAAAGAAATTATTCTGCAGAATGAACTCAAGCCCCTTAATTATAAAATTTTTTTGTAAAACATTCATGTCACCAGCATGTCACAATGGATGTAACTGCTCTTTACACCAATATCCCACACCATCTGGGCTTGAAATGCGTCACTAAAGCCACTTTTTTTCGTTCAACCATTACTAATGTTGTTCATAAAATGAAACATGTTTTAAATTGTAAAAGTTCTTTTGTTATATATCTAATCCAATGTGATTGTGGCCTCCAATACGTGGGCCGTACTATACGCCCTCTACATCTACGTTTGAATGGACACAGATCGCGTATCAATAAAGGCGATCCTAAACATAGTGTATCCAGGCATTTTAAAGATTTTCACCAACAAGACCCTTCCAAATTGACAATACAACCTATAGATCATATAACAAGTGATACCCACGATAGATTCCGTGTATTACAAAGAAGAGAGGTATTCTGGATGTTCACCTTACAAACGGTGAACCCCAAGGGGTTAAACGAAGCTGTTGAGCTAGTTTTTTGATCAGTCTATTTTTTTGTTATCATCTTTTATATCATTGAAAAGTGCTATGTATATAATCTACAACAACTCCTAAGACACACTCGTTTTAACAAAGGATACTTTGTATATATTTATTACTATTATTGGGAGCTAACTTTCTCCATATTTAGAACGCCGGCTCCTTCTATCGCTAAGGCATTGGAGGTTTTCTCACATATTAAAGAATTATCACTATTTTATTTCACGATATTTGGCCTCCTTTTGGCAATATTATTTTCTGTCTCACGATTGGTTCATTTTTTGTATTGGTATCTGCGATTGGCCCAATTGTCTTCTATAGCACATCACTCGCGTTTATTACTTTGTATTCCCGAGTTGCCAATGTGCACATCATTTATTCTGGATTCATTATTATACTACTAGCTAGTTACGTGTCCCACTCGCTTCCCTTTCTTAGGTGGTACACGCACCCGGGGTTTCTGCACATTTGAATGGCCCTTTTTTTTTCTTCTTTTTTTTTTTTTTTCTCCAACCTATTTATGTCAGACGCTTTTGGCTCCAAATGTTCTGGAGGCACCTTTTTTTTTTTTCCCTTTTTTTTTGAGTACTTCTATTTTCCCCCTTATAACTCACCAGTCATCTTCTTTGAAACGATCTCTCTTCCCATTGGTTAAAACCTATTACATTGAACAACATAGCAATCGAGTAGCTCTATCTTCTATTGGGCAGGTTGAATCTCCCGCTACTTCTTCTCCACCAATGAGGTTCATTCTTAATCATGGTCCTCAGTTTTAAATGATTTTATAGGTTCTCCTTACAACTTTTACCTTTCTTAAAAAGAATTGTAATTGGTTAGAATATATTAACTAATCATGTGCTGTGTTTTTTAGTATATAAATTATGACCATTTCTCTTTTATTGAATGTGATTTTATAGCATCTGAGGAAGTGCTTGCAGCACGAAACGCGTTATGCTAACTGTAATTTTAATGGAATAAAAATCAACATTTTATCCTATGTTGCCACCGCACGAGGATTTATTTTAGTAGACGAGCGCCCGGTCCTGTATTTTTTATTTTCTGCTTTTATATTAACCACTTTAAAGGGGCATGATCCGTCACCAATCTAAATTTCCGACCCAGGAAGTAGTACCGGAGAGTATCGAGCGCCCATTTAATGGCCAAGCATTCCCTCTCAATAATGGAGTAATTACGCTCGGCAGGGGACAGCTTCCTGCTGAGGAAACTCACGGGATGTTCCTCCCCATTGATAACCTGGGACATTACTGCTCCTAGGCCGACCTCTAAAGCATCTGTTTGTACCACAAATTCTCGTGAGAAATCTGGGGCCACCAATACCGGCTGTCTACATAGGGCTGACTTCAAGTTTTGGAAGGCCTCCTCAGCCTCTGGGGACCACTTGATCATGGCGGATTTGACACCCTTCGTTAGGTCAGTTAGGGGCACCGCCATCTCGGCGAACTTAGGGATAAACCGCCGTGATATCCCACAATCCCTAGAAACGCTCTCACTTGTTTCTTATTGAGGGGGCGGGGCCAAGTTTGGATGGCTTCTATTTTGTTCACTTGAGGCTTTATTTCCCCTCTTCCCACGACATACCCCAAGTAACGGGCCTCCTCCATCCCTACGGCGCACTTACTGGGGTTTATGGTGAACCCACCTTTCCTTAGCGCATCTAGGACAGCTTGGATCTTCTTAAGGTGACTCTCCCAATCTCGGCTGAAGATCACTATGTCGTCAAGGTAGGCTGACGCATATGCCCTGTGGGGACCCAAGATCCTATCCATCGCCCTCTGGAAGGTGGCGGGAGCCCCCTGCAACCCAAATGGCATTCTTACATATTGGAAGGACCTGTCTGGTGTAGAAAATGCAGTCTTCTCTCGGGCCTCCTTGGCTAAGGGGATCTGCCAATACCCCTTAGACAGGTCTAGGGTGGTGATATACCGGGCTGGCCCTAACCTCTCAATAAGCTCATCCACCCGGGGCATGGGGTATGCATCGACCTTGGATACCTCATTTAGTTTACGGTAGTCGTTGCAGAAGCGCCACTCACCGTTGGGTTTTGGCACTAACACGATGGGGCTGGACCATCCGCTCTTAGACTCCTCTATCACCCCTAATTTTAACATTCTCTGTACCTCTTTTGCCACAATTTCCCTACGGGTCTCGGGAATCCTATAAGGTTTTAAACTCACTCTGACATGAGGCTCGGTCACAATCTCATGTTCCACAACCGGCGTGAGCCCAGGTGCCTCTGTGAACAAGTCCCTATTTTGTTGCAGCAGTTGTCTGCACTGTTGGGTCTGAGAAGGAGACAGGGTCCCCTGCAATCTTTACTGCCTCTACACTGGTCTCTGGTTGGGACCACAAACATGATCCCTCCGGGGGGTCCTTTTCCTTCCATGGCTTGAGCAAGTTAACTTTGGAAATTTTGATAGGGTTTTCCTTTCTCCCCAGCTGTTGGACCCGATATTGCCTCTCCCCCCTAAAAACAAACCTCATAGGGGCCCTTCCCCTTTTTCCCCCGGAATTGCCCCCCAACCGTTGGTACAAAGGGCCCGGGAAACCCGGCCCCTGGCCCTAAACGGTCTCCTCGGGCCGCCCTTTTTGTAGACTTTTCGCTTGGCTTTTGGGGCCCTGTAAGAATTTTTTTTAAAATTAGGGAGTACCTGAAAAACCGTTCCTGCAACTGGGCCACAGGGCTCAATAACCTTTTAGGGGGTTTGGTGTTTCCCCTTTCCCCGGGTTTCCCCCTTGGGGGATATTTAATAGCCCCCTGGGATGCCTGCCATAGGGCTTTTTAAAGAGGGGGAAAACCCCTTGTGGAGGTTTTGTGGAACCCCCTCTAATAAAAAAAATAGGAGATTCGGCAAAGGGTAGTCCAATTGGGGAAATCTTTCTCGCTACTTTTTTAAATGGCCTTAAAGGTTTGTTGAAGCGCCCCAACCCAACCCAAATCGGGTCTGGGGGTGATACCCGGGGGGTTCGTACCCTTGGGTCACCCTCAAAATCCCTTTAAAAAGATCCTTCATTACTCTTGACATAAAGGGGTCCCTTGATCCGTCGGGATCTTTTTTGGGAAACCCCCCGGGGGAAAAAATATGTTCCCAAAAACCCTCCCCTAGCAATGATTTTTGGGGAAATTTTTTTTTCTGGGGCCAGTTTGGGGATCTGGTAGCGTAGCCCTTGATAAACCAGAAAAACTGGGTCCCGGCTGATTTTACCGGGGGGGGCCCCCCAAATAAATCCATCGTACTTTTTAAAGGGAAACCTAATAATAGCAATGGGATTACGGGCTGGGGAAATTGGCGATGGGTTTTTTCCCTGGCACGGGGGGAACATAAATTGGCAGTAGTTCCGGTTTTCCCTTTAGCACCCCTGGCATTAAAATCGGGGTTAGAATCCTCTCTAAGGTTTTATTCGGGCCCAGGGGTCCCCCCAATACATGACTGTGACCCGGGGGTCCATGCCAACCGCCAAAGGGGTTTTTGGGAAAATTAGCAGTTTTTTCCACCCCTTTTTTTAAAAGGTTTTTGGTCAAACCGGTACATACAGGTTCCCTTCATGGCAAAATGGGGAAATTTTCCCCCCCCCCCTGACTTTTGGGGGGAAACCCCATGGGGCCCCAAAACCAAAAATTATTGAAACCCCTTTGGGGTTTCATCCGAAGCTGGGCCGCCCCAAAAATTTTCCCCCCAAAGATCCCCCCTAGGCCCGGGGGACTGTTGTAAAGGGGGTTTACTCGATTTTCCCCAATCTCCTCCCAAATGACAGAAAGGGGGAAATTTCCCGGGAACCCCCTCCTGGACGGGTTCTCAGGGTGCCCTGTGTCTGGGGGAAATTTTGCTTTTACTTATTTTCCCTTTAGAAACCAAAAGAAAAGGGCGGGCCCCCGGGGCCCCCAAAAAATTATCGCCCTAAAGCAGTAACCCCTTCACGATGCCTATTTTGGTTGGGACCCCCTGAAACCCCCTTCAGTTTTTTAAGGGTAAACTCGTGCCCTGGGTACACTTTGGTACCCCCTTTTTATGCACGGACCCCCAAAATTTCCCCCGGGGATCAACACATGGGGGAAAAGGGGCCCGTTGGAGTGGGGAAAAAAACCCCCCCCGAGTGGGGAGTCCCCTGAAAAGGGGTGCCATTCCCCTTTTTGGGACAGATTTGGGGAAAAGCCCCTTCTCCCGTGTCCATCAGTGCTTTGGGAAAGGCCGGTTCCCGAAAAACAATGGTACCCTTTTAAGTAAACATTTCCAGGGGGGTTCCGGGGCCAAGTGGGCTTTGGGCCGCCTTGGGGCCCAGCGCGGGGCCATTTTCCAGCAGATAAAGCCCCTGCAAAAGGGTTTGGAAAGGTTTGGGCTCCAGGCGGGCCCTTTTTGGGCCTTTTGGCCCGGGCTTCTTGGGGGGTTTGGGTCCCCTTTTTTGGGCCGTCGAGTCATCTGCTTTCGCCCCTAGGGAAGGGGAAAAGGGCCCCGGGATCGCCCGGGCGCCCACGGCTGAAAATCTTTCCCCCCAAGGCTCCCAAAAACCCATTTTGCCGGGTCTGGGGATTTCCCGGGCCACCCAGAACTGCACTGGGGGGGGGAGAGCTTTGCAAAAACCCGGCCCATCATGCCCCTTTTTCCAACCCCGGGGGGCGGGGGAAACAGACCTCTGATCAGCCATTTCTGGTTGAGGTGCGGGGAAGATAAAAACTTTTGGGGAACCTGGGGGGGGCCCCTCCTGAAAACCCCACGGTGCCCCCTCTGGCCCAACGGTGCCCCGTCACCCCAACCCTTCCCATTTTTCTCTGATTCAGCTTTGGGGGTTTTTCCCTGGCTTCCTGAAAAGGGACAAGTCATAAAAAAACCCTTTTGAGGTGGGCCGGGGGAAAAGGGGGGGGCTAGGCCTTGCCCACGGGCGGGGCTGGTAGCCCTCTCCCGTTGGGGCAACCCGCTCAAACGGAAAGGGAAGGCTTCCACTCGTCTTCTGGGGGTCATCTTCGAAGGGCGTCTCGTACCCTTTTCCGGATTTGCTGCCCCGTCCCCCTGACGGGGGGTTAGCGGGGGTCCCCTTTCCCCCCGGATTGCCCCCCTCCATGATGGAAACCCCTTCCCTGATCAGGAGCGGGTTTCTTTTCCCTTGGGGCTTTTGACCGCAGGGACTCAGCATGGTTGTTGTGTTGGGCCTAAATTGCACCATTTTGCTTCAGAGTCCCCTTTTAATCCTTTTTGGTTTTTAAGATTTAAAGCAGCCCCTTAACCCGGAACTTGCAGTCTCTTTACTCCAGGATGTTCCCGCACCCGGAAAACCAATTGTAGGTTTTGCTCAAAGGGAAAAAGCCCTTTAGTGGGGAAACACGGCAAAGTTTTTGAGTAATCCCAAAACATGAAAATTAAAGGGGAGGCTTCCCTTCCAGCCAAAAAAAAGACTCTGAAAAACAGCCCACGGGTTCAGCAAGTACCGAAACCTCTAAAATTTCTCTGGGCAAGGAAAACCGTTTCGGGTTTTTCATGGTTCCCTCGGGGGGGTTTTGAAAAGGCCCGCTCGGGCTCTCCTGAAAAATTCGCTCCCCCTGACCCAGTTTGCCCAAAGGGTTAAGGGAAACCAAAAACCCCCCTCACAATGGGGCCTGTTTGGCCCTTTTTATAGGGCTGGTAAGCCCGGGCGGGGATTTTGGGAGCACCCCATCCCACCAACTCAACAGATTGCCCCCAAAAACCCAAACCCCAATCACGGCTTTAATTCCCAAATTCTACTTATACAAAACCTGTGTAAAGGGGCCCTGTCCCGCTGAAAACCAAAACAAAGGGGGCTTTATTTACCGATTTTTTAAAAGCGATGGGTGACACATAAGGGTCCGTAAATTTCCCGGCCCTTGGGGCTTTACCCCAAAATTAAGGGAAAACATGTAAAAAAGGAAAGGGGGGTTTCCCAAAAGTGAATTGTCGAGTCTAAATTTTTAATGCTTAAGGGGTTTTTGGGATTAAAATGGGGGTTTTAAAGTTCATCGGGGCCTCGTCTGTTTTTTGGCGCATTAGGGGAAAATTTGGGCGATTAGAAATTGCCAAAATTTGTTTAAAAAGGCTAAAAGTACCAAAAATTTAAAAAAAATTTCATTAGAAAGCATGTCATAAATTTAAAAAACTATGGTACTGATTTTGTTGGGGGCCAAAAACCCCGGCAAGCCCTTTGGGTTTGGTGCGGGGCTTTGCTGTATGTGGGGAAAAAAGGATGAGGGCAGCAAAAATAAATTTAAAATTTTAAATTTGAAAAAATTTAAAAAATCGAAAACCATCATCAGTGGGTTTATTTAAAGAAAAATTTATTTTTGGATTCTTTTAAAATTTTTAAAATGCATTTTATAGGAGATATTTTTATAATTTTGGATATTATATATTTTTAAATTCATTGTATATGATAATTTTTTTAATTAAATTTAAATAATTTAATTTTATATAGTTTGATAATTATCATAAATTACTTTTTATTACTGTTCAGGTGTAAGTTAAGAAATATTGGAATTTTTTTTCCCTAACAGCAAATCTAGCTCCACTTTGTCTCAGGCAGACAAAATTAAAACAGGTATGCTTGTTTGAGCAGAAATGCGCCTAGTTTTGCCGAACCACATTCATATATGTTTCTAATATTCTGAGTGTGGTGCGACACGCCCTCAGAACACCCCCAGAATGCCCCCTCATTTTAGGCGCATTAGAAAGTGTCGCATCTTACAAACAATGTACCTAACACATTCATTAGGCGCATTAGACATCGTAGCTGGCACATTTTACGCCAGAAAAGGGTGAAAAACCCGATCATACATGTCTCCATAAATGGCAGATCATAGATCATTATTGTTTCTGTTTTTAGCTTAGCCTCCAGAAATATCTAAAAATGTATCTAATGAATATAAAAATTATGCTACTACTGTGCATGCCCTTGTTTCTTCTTTTATGTTTTTGTGGATTTGTAGTTATTTTGCTAAAATATTGGGTTTTTCACTTCACATAATTGTTTCAAATTATGCATTTATCTCATACCTATTTTTCAAGATTCTTAGACAATGTAAAATGGAGATTAAATATAAATATTTCTCGTGTTTATGGTCAATTAGTGCCAGAAGCATTGCCTCTGGCTATGTGAAATAAAGTAAAACAAGTATGTGTAGAAACTTCTAATTTTACTGCGGATGCACATCAACAGCTTCATTCCATCTAATGAACAAATTAAAGTATAACCATAGTGGGGGTAATACTTTCAATGATGTTAATCAGACTAGATAATCCATTGTATAATTTTATAGCTAGAGATGACAGATATTCATTCAGCAAAGAACTATTACATAATTATATTTGGAGACAGTGAAAATGCATCTATTTTAAATTGCATATTACTTCAATACATGTACGTGGAATTACATAATCATTGGTGGCATACTTATGAGCAAAACAGCTCCCTTTACTTTCACAAACTATCAGATTTCATTGATTTTTTCCTTTTAATTGTACATAACTATACTTGGACATTGAGCTTTATAAAGGAGCTTGTAATTAATTTCCAGCAGGGGAATGAACCATCTACTTTGGCAGAATGGGTTTTGTTTTAAAAAAAAAAGTCTTACATATAATTTCAATAATTAGAGGTAAGGCATTAAAAGAAAAATAATGTAAATACATTTTTTAATTGAAGGCATTTATTTAAAAAAAAATATCTTTGCAGGTATATTGCACGTAAACATGTTTTTGTTGTGTTGTCTGTATGACCAGTACAGCAGCGTGAATGTTCTTTATAGCAGCTGCAGCAAATGGGTATGTGTGAAAGAGAAAGCTAAGTTCCCACACATATCATATAGCTGTTACTCTGCCCTCTGTTGATCATGTACCAGCCAACACAGCAAAGCTGACAAGTCAGATAAAAAAAAAAGGGAGACATGTATAATCGGGTTTTTCACCCTTTTCTGGCGTAAAATGCGTTTAAGTGAGCAATCTACGATGTCTAATGCGGCAAACAAATGTGTTAGGCGCATTGTTCGTAAAACTCGACACTTTCTAATGCGATTAACATGAGGGGGTGCTTTGGGGGTGTTCTGGGGGTGTTCTAGGGGTATGTCACACCACACTCGTAATATTAGACTCATATATAAATATATTGGCAAAACTAGGTGCATTACTGCTCCGCAGGCAGACCTATTTCAATGTGATCTGCCTGAGCCTGAGGAGTCGAAGTAGAGCTAGATTTGCTCTTAGGGAAAAAATGTCCAATATTTCTCAACTTATACCAGTACAATAATAAAAAGTAAGTTCTGATAATTATCAAACTGTATAAAATTTAATTATTTAAATTTAATAAAAATGTTGTATAAAATTAATATAAAAATATATAATATCCCAAAAATATAAAAATATCTTCTCTAAAATGTATTTAAATTTAATAGAATCTAAAACTAGTTTTACATTAAACAACCCACTGATGTTGTTGTTCAGATTTTACATTTTGGAATTTTTACTACATTAAATTTGAAATTTAGTTTCGTAATGGGCCAAACACACAGGCGAGGTGCAATGAACTTTAAAAAATATTTATAATCGCACAAAAACCACTTTCATAAAATTAGGCGCATTTCACACTGAAAATGAGATTCAACTATTCACTTTGAAGCGCCTTCCTTCATACAGTACACGTCTCCCCAAGTGTAGTTTAAGCTTTAACAACCAGTATGAAAACTGCAATATTTCAAAATAGTGATATAAAAAAAGATGACTCATGTGTATGCATCTTATGATTTAAATTAATATTTGTGGCTTCACCTTACATTCCTTTTTTTACCAGTACGCAGGTGCACTAGGCAACTTTGAAACGGGATCTGCTGACTGGATACTTATTTAAGGGGTTTTCTGTTACTTAAATAAAAATTCTCAGCTGCCCCTGGATTTTCTAAATTAGAAAGAAAAACACCTCACTTTTCAAACCTGCTCCATTCTGGCTCCACCGCCACTCCAGATGCGCTCACCAAAAAAACAGCAGTGATCATCTGTGGAAGAAATTGACTAAGGTACCATTATTAAAACATAAGTTTTGCTCAAAATACTGTCACCTTGTATTCAACAATAGCATTCATCTTTGTAATCTTTATGTAGAAACATAGGGCCACATGTATGAACCTGTTTAAGTCTAAAACTCACTTTTTTGCCCATAAGTTACTATAGGAAAAAGATTGAGTTGTAGAACTAAACGGTTTCATACATGTGGCCCATATTTTTGTTAAGGGAAGATGAAATGAAACATAATACTGTCTAGACGTATCTAGATTTAGTACCTTAGACTTAAGTATATTTAGATATTTTAGTCTAAAACATATAACGATGATGCTATAACCACAAGCAGGTGGATGGAATAAGTACCTTTTTAAGAGAGCTTAGCTAAGAAAATCTAACAATATTCTTTTACTAAATAATTACATTTTGAGAAATATGAATTTGATTGCCCAGTAATATTTTGTCTGTATGATTCAGCTAATTAACATCTGCAAGATTTCATTGGTTTAGTATATAAGGGGTTAACCTCAGCTTTTGTCAGTGTATCCTGAATGTCACATCTTGAGAGACCTTGTTTAGCCCACACCAGTGGCTCTGTCTTCTATCTGTCCGTTCGGGTGTGCACCTAGTCAGTGAAACTTTCCTCTTCCTGATGGGGAAACTTATACTTATCAATAATTTGAATCACACAGGTAATTGAAGATTGAATATGAGCTGTGAGAATCCACCCAAAGTTTTGCAATGGCACATGTGACGCTGCAGGCAATCACAGGCCTCAGTGGTTATGTGCTATTGGTCTACTGCTGAGGCCTAGAGCACCTACAGTGGAGGTGGTGTTGGCACAAGTGGGTTTAAAATGTAAGGATTTTTTATGTAATGGAAAAGCCCTTGAATGGTATAGATGCTAGAGGTTTATAAAAAATATTTTTTTATGCATTATGGTGCCTTTATGGTAACCTTTTAATGGTTTTTTTCTTATACACAGCAGCACCCACATCTGCAATGTAAAGCATAAGGTAAACACTGGAACAGAAGGTGTGTTTAGACTACCGTAGGCTTTTCGTCCAGCTTAGCCTACTATGCATATTAGTTGTAGCCACTGACAATTGCTGTATTCTAGGAGACCAGAGCTGAGAAGAAGTTGACACTGAAAAAAATAAATAGCAGGTAAGCATTATCCATGGTGCAATTGCGCTAGTATAATTTTTTGGACCTCAACGTAAGTGAAATGAACTTTAAGTTTAGTAAGAAATAGACTGTAAAATTATAATATATGCAGCATTGATTAGTTTTGAATGTGCAATCGTGCTTTGATATATGGATCAATTTGGTATCTCGGCCAAGAAAATTAGCAAAGTTTAACCACTTCTTCACATTTTCCAGTTCATTTTCATTGTACAAAATAATCATCCTTATTATATGTAGGGTTCAATGCTTTTTCCCATCTTAGAAAGTAACTATATTCTTCCTTATTGGTAGAGGTCTGACAGCCCGGGACCTCCACAGATCTTAGAATTGAAGGTGCTACAGTGCTGCTTAAGCGCTTTATCCCACGCACAGTTTTTCCCTGTATGTCAGCACTTCTGACCCACAGCTGTGCAGGGCTAAATTCATCTATAGTTAGACCCCCCACCAATAAAAACGGGATAGTATATCCTATCATTTTCTGTGATAGGACAAACCATTTACATTTAGTCACTGATATAATGTAAGTCCCCACTAATTACACTTTGAAACACAGTTCATCCAAAAGCTTTTACAATATAAACTTTGGTACATTTGTGGAGCTCAGGAATATTCTTTCTATTAGGTTGATTTGTTGGGAAATATAATTGTTTTATTTTTGCTATATTTTCTTCTGCACTTAAACATTATTGTATTTCAGTTTCTGCTGCTTGTCAAGAAAATGCATTACAACATAGCAAGTGACTGTAGGGCAGATAGTGTGAAACTAACTTGCTGACTTGCAATTGGGAAAGTATTGGAAATTCACTTAGAGTGCAGTTGCCTACATTTCAGGCTATGACATAGCAGTCAGCAGAAATGTGACCGCACACTATCTGGAGACAGGAATTATACTGCAGATCATAAGTGATCATGTGGTAATGTTAGTGAATATCAATCTGCACAAGGTATTACCTTTGTCCTTCCTAGATAGTATTCCTACTTAGGTACTTAGGACATTCTTTAATGTGAATGGTAAAGTGTCCATCCCCTGAGAGATTGATGGTACATTTCTAGGATATTTTATCTGTGTCACATTGGTGATTGTACAATTGCGGTGACCATTGTGGCAGAAGTCAAAATAAGACAATGCTGTCTTACTTTTTACTTCTATAAGTTAAAAAGTTAAGAAAATTACATTTCCGGGAACTTTTGGCTAGGTCTTACTCACTGGCTTAATCAATCTATTTAAGTGCATTTTTAAAAGTCACTTTAAAGGGGTTGTCTCACTACAAAGATTGCTTTTTATGTTAAAGATCTCGCAAAAACAAGTCACTTTGCAATATGAGTCCATTACCAGTGTCCTACCTTTTCCCAGATATCCCCTCTTGTATGGGCTGCATCAGCTCCTCAGGTTGCTATAGCTACAGACCTGTTTGATCTCTCCTGATAGGCTGCCAGCACTGGTTGCTATAGCTACAGACCTGGCTTCTACTGCAGTCTAGTGGAAGCCAGTAAACACGCCCATGAATTCAAAATGAAACCAAGAAGACAGGACGAATCAATGTAGTGAGACAACCCCTTTAAAGTCACACCAATGACTCAAATTGTTTTCCCAAGATAGACACTTAGGGAGATGTATGAAAGGGTTTTCCACCATTTTCTGGCATAAAATGCGCCAAAGTGAGCAGTGTGCAGGGGCGTTGCTAGGGTCCCAAAACATCCGGGGCCTGGGCCCTTTATTACGTTTTACTCAGTAGGGCTGCGTTAACATAGCAATTTTTACACCACATCGTGAATTGCGGTATGTTTTTTTTACAAAGAAAAAAAACGTATGTTGCTGTCGCCAATTTTACACAGATTCCACATTGTCCTGTCGATCCCGTCAGCAGTCTCTATATATTGAAAATCAGCACTAAATTTTTTTTAAAATGCCACAATACCAAATTTGACTATTAGTTGCACACAGGCTCTGCAGACAAGTAAGTGATTGCTGTGCAGTTACATTTAGTGACTCACAGATGGCTTCTCCTTCTCTTCTCCATCCAGCCCAGACCACATGATGACTTCTTCTTGCCACGAATCCTCTCTGCAGAATTTACCACACAAACATTTTAGAATCCTCACTTTTCCAGCACCTACTGGGGTTGGGGGGTGTCTAACTAATGGAGCCTATATAGGAAAGCATTTTGACATCCCATACCCCACAGCAACCCGCTTTCCTATCATAGGAAAGCCAGTTGTCTGTTGTGGAGGATGAGGAGTCACCCATAATTCCTATTTAGGCTCCCAATTAGGTAGGGAGGTACATAGACATCCCATTAGGTAGGTATATAGGACCCCTCGGTTGGTGGGTATAGAGCCCCTGCAGTAGGTAGCCATATAACCCACTGATAGGTAGGTATACAGTCCCTATTACTATGTAGCTAAGTATATAGGTAGGGTGAGTCAGTATGTATATAGATCGCCTCAATAGGTAGACCGATATATATAAACTATCTACAGTGGGCATTATAGCCCCCAATGGTAGGGAGGTATATGTATATGCCAGCCCAGTAAGTAGGTAAATATATAGGTCCCCCAGTAGGTATGTAGGTATATGGTCCCCCATGTAAATAGATAGGTAAATAGATTACAAAAACATAAAGTGAATTAGCTCACCAGTCACTTGCGGCCAATAAACACTATGACGAGGTGAAGGAAAACCATCTAGCTAAAGATGTTGCAATCTTAACTGTCGATTTGATAGTTAGGACTCTGGCACTTTGTAACAATTTCTTTAAAACGCACATATTTTATTGAGTTTCTCCTTTAAAAAAAAGGTTAAAAATGAAGATCATTGCCTGCCTGTTTATGCGTTTTGAACCACTCTCTGGGTTCTTATTCGTTATCCAGAAAGTGGTTTGATATGCATAAGCAGGCAGGCAGTGTTCTTCTTTTTTAACCTTTTTTTAAAGGAGGAACTCAATAAAATGTTTGCGTTTTAAAGAAATTGTTACAGAGTGCCGGAATCCTAATTATTCAACTTGATAGTCAAGGTAAATAGGTTCACTCAGTAGGCATATAGGTTGGTAGATACATAGGTCCCCAGTAGGTAGGTAGCTATATAGGTCCCCTTAGTAGTTAAGTATATAAGTCCCCACAGTAGGTAGGCAAGTATAAAGATCCCCCAGTAGGCAGGTATACAGGCCCCCCAAAAGGCTAAATTTAAAATCAAACTCCTTTTGATCAATTGACGTAAGTAACTACAGCTAAGGCCAAGGAGCAGAATACTAGTACTTTAACTATTAATGATCAAGGGCCTTATGTATGAAAACTGTCTTTGTTGCCCATAGCAACCAATCAGTGCCCATAGCGACCAATCAGCACCCACAGAAACCAACCAGAGCCCATAGCAAACCAATCAGAGCTAAGCTTTCATTTTCCAGATTCATATATGAAATGAAGGCTGATCTCTGATTGGTTGCTATGGGCTCTGGTTGGTTTCTGTGGGTGCTGATTGGTCGCTATGGGCAACAATGACAGTTTAACTGCCAGACAGTTTTCATTCATAAGGACCAAAATGAACCAAAAAATGCAAATTTGATGTTTGGGATTTTCTGTCTTGTAAGGAATTTACTGTTTTTATTTGCAAAATGACAGAAAGGGGTGTGACTTAAATTTTTACTATTTTATTATCTTTTGTATAATATTAAAACTTTTTATTTAACTTAACATTAAGTCCCCTAGGGTACACTGTTGTGCAACATACATATATATTTAATATTTTTAAGGCTGATTAGAGTTGATGATGAGGAAAGGGTGGTGTGCATGTTTTTTTTGTGTGTTTGTTATGGCAGCCATGGGCACCCTATGGTCACGATACAGGGTGTTAATGAAGACAGAGGTAACTGACATAATCAGCATGGTAGCGAGAACAGGCTTTACACTGGTTCTTTTTACTAAGCCGTTGAAACAAGTGATCTGCCCTAATGAGAGCCCAGGGCACAGAAGGATAGAAATTTCTTCAAGGGCCCCGTGAAGGAATGGAGAAGTCCTCCTATACAAAGGTTCTGCTCTTTGTGTGGGAAGATCTGCATATAGAACTTCTACCTCTGGGGGACATTCCCTTGCATCCCATATTTTTTTTGCTGACACACAGAGCTCATCAATATTATGAACCAGTAGATTTATTATCAGCTCTATGGGTCAGTAGTATTATACTGATCCACAGAGCTGACAGTCTAATAAGCACCACATATGCATTATAAATATATAATGCTGACCAAAAAGCTGATCCACAGAGCTGATAGTCTGCAGTTTTATTGATCAACTTTTTGGCTCAGCATTTTATATATATAATGCTGATAACAGACATGAGAGACTGATTGTCAGCTCTGTGGAGTCAGTATTATGATAATACTACAATCAGTCTGTGATTATTTTGATTAGCTTTGTGGATCTGCATTATATATCTTACCCACAGAGCTGATCAATATAACTATAGAATGATTGTCAGCTCTGTGGGTCAGCATCCACAGAATTGATAATCTGCCTGCAGTTATCTTCTCCCCCAGACACATATAAGGTATTTACCTACAGATATTTCTGCTGGCTGCTCTGTGCTGCTCGGCACTGCACACACTGAGTAGGAGGAGAGGAGGAGCAGTTCGAGCGGCAAGGGCTTACTTCAGCATAACTCCTCCTCCTTCTCCACAGGAAGAAGCTCCAGCAGCAGCAGCCGGCAGCGTGAAGTAGGTGGGGACAGGGCCAGGGATTGGGAGAGGCAGTGTTTACACCGCTCTCCTGTTCCCTGCGCAGCATCAGAAGAGTCTTCAGCCGCGGAGCTACAGAGGCTGGCAGTCGCCGCATCATTGGTTCTCTACAGAGATCCAACAATGCGGCGCTGCTCTAGAGACTGAAGGCGGCCGGAGGACGAAATATTCGGGGCAGCAGGCGTGTTATCCGGGGCATGAGCCCTGGAAAATCTACCTAGCGACGCCTCTGGCAGTGTGTGATGTTTGGTGTATCAAATGAACATGTTTGCCGCATTGTTCGATAGATCTGACACTTTTTAATGCGCCAAATATGTGGGGGCATTATGAAGGCGTCACACAACATTTGAACTGTTTGACACATTTATGAATTTGGGCCGGTAAAACTAGGCGCATTACTGCTCGAACAGGCAGACCTATTTCAATGTGGTCTGTCTGAGCCTGAGGAGTCGAAGTGGAGCTAGATTTGCTATTAGGGCAAAAAATGTCCATCATTTCTCAACTTACACCAGTACATTAATAAAATGTAATTATCAGGGCTGGGCAGTGCTCGGCTTGCAGGTAGGAAGAGTCTGCAGCAGCTGATCAGCGACCCCACCCTGATAGACAGTCAGCTGGGAGCTGTGTGAGTGACAGACACCCAGCCACCCCTGACAGGGGGCGTGTCGCACCAGCCAATGGGAGGACCCGGAGGCCGCTCCAATCAGCTACAGGGGTGGTATTCGGGAAACACATTTAAACTCCCTGCCAGCTGAGTGCTGCGCCTGTGAAATTTCCTGGCTGCCTTGTGTTTCTTGTTATATTGTTATTTATTGCTCTTCCGTGTACCTGACCCCGGCTTGTCTTCTGATTTTGTACCTCGCACCCATTCGTGTTTGACCTCGGCTTGTTTACGTTTATCTCTCTGGTTCTGATTTGTGGCTTTGCATTCCTGATTTGATATTGACCTGGACTGTTTGACTTTTCTTCCTCCTGACGGCCCCCCGCACTCTAACAGCGCAGAGACTGTCGCCCAGTTGACTCTGCCGCCTAGGGCAGCACGTCAAGTAGGCAGGGACAGTGGGCTGGGTTCCAGTCAGGGCTCACTGTACCTCCCTTGACGTGACAGTAATGTATGATAATTATCAAACTATATCAAATTAAATTATATAAATATTTTTTTTTATTATATACAATTAATATAAAAATCTATAGTATCCCAAACATATTAAAATATGTCCTATCAAATGTATTTAAAAAGAATAGAATCTAAAATTAATTTTAAATTAAATAACCCACTGACCTATATTTTTCTGAATTGTGTTGTTCAGATTTTTATTTTTTTATTTTTTAATACATTCAAATGACTGAAACTTTTATCATATGGTGATCAGTGTTGACATTTCTTTTTGCTGCTGTCAACCTTTATTCTACATACATCAAGAACCAGCACACCACAGGTCTTGCTGGGACCTGTGGTCCACCAGGCAAGATCACTACATTAGTTTCTATTCACTGACATGCTATTCTAATGACTTGTCTTTTATTTCCAGCCTATCTATAGCCTTTACATGTTTGCCGCATTACTAATCCAAAACTCCAACCACACAGACGAGGCGCGTCGAGCTTTAGACGGCATTTATGAGCGCACAAAACCCACTTTCATAGATTCAGGTGCATTTTATACTGAAAAATAGATGAGAAAATGCACTTTGACGCTTTTATTTGCATACATGTCTCCGTTAGATTTATGAACTCACATATGACGGGTTCATACATACAGTCGTATTCTACACTCTATATTGATTTAGAACTGGAGTGCCAGTGCCAAGTTTAATACATGTCTCTCTTAGCACCTATCTCATGAAAAGGTGATGAGTGCTTGATCTCTTGATTATGAGAACAGGAGCCTGGAAGCTCCCTCTGAATGTAGTCTATGTCGTATGTGCTGTACTGCTTCTGTCTTTGCTCAACTTTAGAGCTAAGTCCAATTTCTAAATACCGTACCTGTGTTACAGTCAGGAAGTATAACTGTATGTTGAACAAGCTTATATTATATTTAAATAATGACACTTAGTTTAATTTCTTCCACACTTCTGCTCCAATCACTTTATGAGACTGCAAAGATAGTCGAGTGCAGTGCTCAGTTGGGGAATTCAGGCCCCTATTCGGATTAGTTCACCTTTAAATATTACTTTTGAGTTTATATCTCAATAATATCAACCTAGAAAGTTTAGTAAATATATATATACATTTTTCTTATATAGATCTCTACATATAGATTTTATTAGTGTTAAATGCAGTTTTCTCTCAGACTCTAACCTAAACCTTACCTTATTGGCTCTAACCTTAGGGGAGAGTATAATGCCTCACAGAGGTAGTATACTAGAAACTAGACCTGTAGACAGGTGCTTTCTCTATGAGGTACCATACTCTCCACAATAAGCAAAGCTTCTAGAAAATATTTTCCTCTGTTATTATCAATGAGCATCTGTATAGAATTGATATTTTAACTGTGTGAAGTCACTAAGAGTGACATATATGAACGGGGCTGCGCCAGTTTTCTGGTGTACTTTGAGCCAAAAAGAATGTATGAACAGGCGCACTCCAAACTTTAACGCGATAAGTCCCTTTGTAATGCCCCAAAGACACTTTTTAATGCGCCAAAGATTAGGGTTTTCTTTGGGCATCGCATCACATTCATAGAAGCAGACACATTTATGATTCTTTGACGCCAAACCTAGGCGCAGAACAGTTATAACAGCCAGACCAGGGTAAAGGTGGTGCCTGAGCAAGACTTATCGTATTGGCACTACAATGCTCCTGTATGTATGACCTGCGGAAGAACAGGTTCATACATTCTGGCGCAGTCTATACTACCTTAAAGCTATTTATACCTGGCCTGTCTGCGTCAATGTTCATACATGTCACCCTAAATTCTCAAAAAAAAAATATCAATAAACAAAGAAGTTCAATAAATTTAGTGTTAGTTAGAAATAATAGAGGTTAAAGGCATACATATAAATTAGCCTAATTTTAGGCAAAAAAAAGATAACATTTCAAATGCAAACATATGCAGACTGAAAACAAAAAGTAAGGCTAGACACTATGTTCATTAACGCCTGGTGCGCTTACTCAGACCAGATCTGCCTTGTACATAACGCTTGACTGCGTTTCATTGCAGCCATGATGTCACTTGTCAGACAACTTATGTAGAACCGACATCTGGGTTATAACTTACAAGTATTTTTCTTAACTTATCTAAATAATATATTGCACGGTCTTGTTCTTTGCACAACAATTCCCTTCAATACTCTCACTTTCAAGCTAATTTAAAAAGAACTCACCTTACAAGAGTCAGTCAACATTTGAATTGGCCCATTAAGCTATAGCCCAAGTAGAAAATGTCTGTCTTTGTAAAATGCATTAGATTGCTCTTACCAAATTAAAATGTGCTGTTTTCCTTGTGCTGATAAATACAAAATGACAGACTTTTTTAGCAGGTGTCAAGCAATTAATCTTTAGTCTAACAGAGTGGAAAGTGAAGATCGGGACCTTTTGAAGTTCCTTCACCTCTGGCAACTACATTACTACAATTACATTTACAGCTGCAGGGAAACTCGAGCAGCTCTGAGACTACATTAACACTAGTTATAGTCTGTTGTAAAAAAATAAACGTAGCCACAAGGTAAAAAGTTGTCATTTCTACAATATTTAGTTCGCATATAAAAAAATGTATATGTCATCATATTTCTCTTAATCAGTTTGAAAAGTATAAATCTTTGATGTTTTTCATTTTTTGTTTTTCAATATTATAATCCAATCTATATATTAAATTCTAAAGCATGCTAGAAAATAATTAGATTTTGGGTTAGTCATGTGACCTATTTTTTCAGTAAAAAAAATACTGAATTACGAAATCAAACTTCTATCCCCCTTCTCACTTACTAAGGATTCCTTAGCTTAGTACATCTTATAACCGAACATGCTGTGACATCATGGTCAACTTTTGTTTATGCACAGCAGCTAATCTAAACACACCAAGCTTCTGTTATGATTGCGCATGGCAGACCCTCTGCGTCTGACTCTGGTCGCCGACCACGGCCGCTGCGACCAAAGCTACGGCTACGGCCATGATACCTTTCGCAGTGTGAACTCTGTCTTCTAGCTCTGTATGCTTAATTGATTCCTGGCCAATGCCCGTGGCCAGGAATCTTCCAGCACTTGTTGGGTTAACCTGTTCCTTTTTTGATGGACATTTCTATTCACCTATCACCTCTGCTCTACCTTCTCCTGTTCCCTATATAAGGACTCAGCTTCCTCTCTTCCTTGCCTGCTATACGGTTTCACCTCTGCCTATAGTTCGCCTGCTTGGTTTTCTGCTTGGATTCTTCTGTGTTTTTTTACCTTGGCTTGGACTCTTGTTTCTTCTCTGTTACCTGATTCTGTACTGCGTTACCGTTTGTAGCTGACCTTGTCTGTCTGATTCTCCCTGTTTGTTCTATGTTTGTTTGTCTACGTCTTGTATCTCACTTTGCTCAGAGTAGTGCTCAGTCTCCTGGTTGGGGCCGACCTATTATGGAGTGGGGTACCCCAAGAGGCAGGGACAGGGGTTGGGACCAGCGTCAGGGCCTCACTCCGTCTGTTTTTTCTCGTGCACCCCTGACTGCCTTACAGCTTCAGTGTAAAATATGAGAGAAGAAACACAGAAATTGATGAGAAAGGATATATATCTCAGACTAATGCATACCTTCATTACTGCCTAGACTTTAATGCAGCAGTCCCTGTTTATAGATGTGCAAAACTAAGGCTATGTCTACACGGCAGTGGACAAAAAAACTACCTGAAAACCAAATCCTAAAGACGTTCATAAAACTGAGTTTTTTGTCCACTGCCTGTCAAAAGCTGCTGAAAAAACTTAAATGTTTTGCTTCTTTTACAATTTTTTGCGCATTTTTGCAGCTTTTTTTGGCGCTTTTTTTTCAGAAATGCACAGCATTAAATTTGATATATATTTCTGCAAAACACACACCAAAAATGCCCAAAAAATGCAACAAAAAAGTTAGTGGTTTTACATAGACTCCAATAGTAAATTTTATGCCCTGCTCAGATGTTTTTTGCAATATGTTTCAAAAAACAACCAGGAAATAAAACGAGTAGAAAAAAAAAACATTCCGTGGAGACAACAGAATGTTTCTGCTACACAAGTCTATGGGATCTCTTTTCAGTCGTTTTTTCAGCATTTTTATAAAACCAAAAACGCTAAAAAAACGGACGTTATTGTGTGCAGTGGAGTCATAGCCTAGAAAAATGAGTAGACCTAGAATAATATAAAAAACAGGTAAACAAATCCATAGGGTGAGTCAAAATTTACAAGACAGCAATTAATTCAATAAATGATAGGGAAAATTATATATCTGAAAAGTAAGTAATAGGCGAGGAGGCCTATCTTTTAGACCATTTCTGGAACTTGGTCATCTTGAAAGCTGCCATTTTGGATCAAGAATAAGTTGTAAAAGTGGTCATATAAGATATCAAAGAAGTCCAGAATTGTCTCAGAAATTGATTGCCACAATCAGATTTAAAATATCTCTTGTGGTTCAAAAGCAATCAACACAGAAAGTTGCAGCAGCTATTTGACGTATTCAGTGTGTTGTCCGGTGCTGAACACAGAGCTGTAGGAACAGTATTCAATCATTATGCACCAGCTTGAGATGTTTCTGTGCTTATAACTTTTGAAACACAAGAGATATTGCACACCTGACGGGGACAATCAATTTCTGATTGGCCAAATTGGCCACTTTCAAGATGGTGACTATGTTCCAAACATAACCTTTAAGATAAACCCCTACACCTACTTGCTGGGGTACTCAAATACGTCATTTAGCCTTTCATGTTTTAAATAAAAAGGTGTCCTGGGACTTATGACTCAACCTGTAAAATAGCCTGAATATCATTTAGACATAAAGTTTACTAATTGTGCTCTTGATGCTCTTGATGCTCTTAATATCTCTCATATAAGTAGGTTTTGATAAGAAATGTTCTTTATTCTTTCTTATTTCATCTATTTCCTTTGCCTTTTGCGACAAATGACATATGGAAATAGACACTATACTTTTCTCCAGATTCCTTTTAATATGTAATACTTGTTTTTTTCCACCTGAAATTTTTATTATCCAAGAGGTCTCCCACTTTTGGATATCAATATATAAAACGCTTTGTTTGAAACCCCCAGTGGGCCCTGGGCTTGGCAGGGTTTGGGCTACTTTTCCAGGAGAAAGGCAGAAAAAGATAGGCAGAGTGCAAGTGTCATGTGCAGTGTATGCAGTCAAGTAAAGTAGATGTTGGGTAGGCCATAGAGTCAACACCACAACTGGGCCCTAAGAATCAACTCCACTGGTGGACCCCAAGCACCTCAGTCCAACATTGACTAGAGGTGTCTGGCTGGCAGAAACTTTTTTTTTTTCCTCTTGCTACTGAAACATTTTTTCAAAGTTTTTCTACTTTGCATTACCATTTTCTTACACTAGCACCTTTTTTTCTTCCTTCGTTGGAGCTGTGTGATGGCTCTTTTTTTGCAGGTTGAACTTTAATATTCATTGGTACATATAACTTTTGGCCACTTTTTCTTCCATTGTCTCTTGGAGGTAAGGTGGTCAATAAACTGCAATGCTTGTTGTTTTTTATGTCAATTATTATGGGGGATGAATAATATGATGTTGTATTTGTTTTGCTTTTAAGGATGAGCTATGTTTATTTTTTATTATTTATAATATCTATTATTATTTATAATATTTGTTATCAATAGAAAATCCGAGCTGTAGTCTACACAGCTCTGATTTTCTGACAGTTGGATTTTAAATCCAAAAACCGTCCCAAAAAACCTTGAACATGTATATTCTTCCTCCCAGTTTTATGGCAAAAAATGTACTGTTCAATGAGTAGGGGGAGGGCCGAATCCACAAACCACGGCCAGAAACCGTCTCCAAAACCATTAAAAAATGACAAAAAACTAAATCAGAATCAGACCAGTATTTTCTCTATGCTGTGTGGCCATACATAAGTGGAAAGTGATTGGTTTCTAAGCCAGTTCTGAAATAGTTTAGTTGTGAGTCTAAACCAAGCCACCGTTTTTTAGTAATCTTTGCATTATTACTCTGATTCGGATTGCTCTATTTTTGTCTTGTTGTTCTATATATTTTAAAATGGGTTTTACTTACTTGCATACCCAACTGTAAATGGGGTCAAGTCACTACACATATGTATTATCCCTCTATATGGAACTGACCATCTCACTGTTCTCCCAAAACTCTGTATTTACTATTTTCTGGTCTTCAAGCATAATAGTTTTTTGTAAAGTTGGATCTTGGTATGTGGTTGGATGATAAAATATATAATGTTGGTCTGAAGTTTGCTTCGAATGGTTGTTACTTCCCTTCACATAACAATAATAAGAATAGAGTTTTTACAGCCTGGGTAGAAAAAGTTTGTTTTTTTAGCAATAGAGCAGATGACTGTCATTTGGAAAGTAGTCATGCTAGTAATAAAATATTTACAGGTGTACATGGTTCAGCTATTTTAATATAGTTTTTCAGATAAACAGAAACATGCATTTAATTGAACAGATATCAAAAGATTAAAATGTTAAAAGAATGAGCCAGTTCTGTGTTGAATAATTTTTTAATATATTTTTATATCACTAAGAGCTCTGTTCTTCTGATACGTATCTACAAAGTTACTTTTTAATCTTTTAGATGATAAAAGTCAGATGGGATTTCAGAGTGGATATTCACCTTAAGGTGAATGAATTAATAGAATGACGCTAGGGTTTTCATATTTATTGCTAATTCTGCCAGTGCTGGATTATTGGAACTTTATTGAAGATAAGTAAATAATCCCAGTTGATAGAGGGACCTAAAACCTAAGGAGGTGACCTAATACCTAGAAAACCTAAGGAGGTTATTCAACACATATATATGATTTTTGTTGTCCTCATATATATATATATATATAAATGTTTCATTTTTTTACTTATTTTTTTAATAATATCCTCCACTATATCTCCTACTGCCCCTTGTTCAAAAACGTGATTGAGCATAGATTTGTAACTATCAAATAATGAATTTACGAGACATTTCATTAGCATGATGACATTAGTTACCTTTATACATTCCAATAATTTTCCTCTCGGATGGTGAATGGATGATGTGGTAAACACAGCTTTTATCCGTACACTATATAAGCAGTGTGTAATGAAAAATTAAGCCTTTAATCTTCTCCTTACCAACAGATAATGTCAAAGAGAAGGTTTAAGGCAGCTGAAATCCGTTGTTAGATGATTGGAGAGAAAAACTGAGATTCATTTTAAGCAAATACATTTAAAATGAAATAAACCCATGCAAATAAGGTGTCTGGCACTTATGACTGAGAACCTTCATTCTTTGCTCAGTCACTGGGTCAACAGTGCACTTTGGCAGAAATTAACAGCAATTTGAATCGGGACAAATTCTTGAACAGTTGTCGAAATAAATAAATATAACCGCCATCTCGTGGACTCAAAGAGAGTCACATCACCAGGCCCCTTTTCTATGAGTAAGACAGTTCTATCCTCTTTACAGATTTGTCATACACTTAACCAGAAAATCCTAATGAGTTGGTTGTGTACAATGACCTGGCGCACTAGACATTTTTTATTCCTATCTATCTAACATGTTTTTCCAAAAATAAAACAGGGTCTTATATTATTTTCATTTCCAGAAAAAGGGCTAGGGCTTATTTATTTATTTTTTTTTAACACGACAGGTGCAGACAATGCATATATATATATATATATATTATATATATATATATATATATATATATATATATATATATATATATATATATATTATATATATATATATATATATATTTTGTATATATATATATATATATATATATATATATATATATATATATATATATATATACACACACACACAACACACATATTGTACATAGCCTATACTCAATAATAATGAAGTGTGTGTCTATTCTTTTAGTGCCTTATCTTGAAAATGTGGCATGCTGGGGAACTATAAGTCCCAGCAAGTCCCAGTAGCCACACCTTAAGATAAGAGATTGTTTGTGTGATTATATTAATGTGTGTATGTACAATGTAAGTGTATATCTATGTATGTGTGTGTATACATTGAACTTTCACTTACTCATTGCACTCTATGTCCTTAAGGCTGAAAACACTGGAGGGTTCCACAAAACCTCCAGTCTAAGAGTATGTTCACACGCCATCTTGTTCCCGTGTGAACATACGCTTTTGTGATGCGTGTCTGGGTCCATCTGAACAGACCCAGACACGCATCTAACAATTAAGAGTGTGTTTAACACTGCCGGCAATGTCAATTCTTGGAGCGCATCCGAAAGACGGACCCTACAGACGCGATGCAAACACACATCGGCGATCACTCATGTGAACGCCGATGCATGTTCCACATTGCCGGCTGTGTTAAACACACTGCTAAGTGTTAGATGCATGTCTGGGTCCATTCATAAGGACCCAGACATGCATCACAAAAGCGTATGTTCACTCAGACACAAGACGCTGTGTGAACATACCCTAACAGGCTGTTTATCGAGGTGGGTGGGCTCTGGAATGGTACTGCCCAGGAGGCAGGCACCAGGTGACATCACTCAGGAGGTTCTGACTAACTAGAGCTTATTTTTGGAGTAGGGCTTACATTTGAAGCCTACTCCAAGAATCTGTGAAAATCAGGCGAGGGCTTATTTTTGGGGAAGGGCTTATTTTTGGAAAAACACTAGTGTTGAGCGATTACGTTGGCCATCGACATCGGTCGATGGTCGATAGTCGACCATCATCGACAAGATATTCGATGGTCGATGATAGATTATGATCGATGACCATTAAAGTCTATGGGAGAGCAACAACACCTTCATTCTTACACCCAAACAGGGCTGGAGAAGCTGGAATTAAAATCCACAACAGTCAAATGGATACGTGCTACATCTTAGGCAACACACTTAGGTTATAAAAGCCACAGAAAAAAAATCACAGACCATTCACTATCCCTGTCTTGTACCACAGCATGACCCTTAAACCTGCATCACCCACAAATTAAAAAGTGCCAGAAGGCAGTATGATTTGAACCATCATTTTACTTGAACTGGACATTGAATATCCCTGTCCTGGAATGCAGCATGAGCCCCAAACCTGCATGACCCCCAGATTTAAAAAGTGCCGGAAAAAGGAGTCTTTCAACCACCATTTTAGTTGAACTGGACATTGACTATCCCTGTCCTGGGCCACAGCATGAGCCCCAAACCTGCATGACCCCCAGATTAAAAAGTGCCGGAAAAAGGAGTCTTTCAACCACCATTTTAGTTGAACTGGACATTGACTATACCTGTCCTGGGCCACAGCATGAGCCCCAAACCTGCATGACCCCCACATTTAAAAAGTGCCGGAAAAAGGAGTCTTTCAACCACCATTTTAGTTTCACTGGACATTGACTATACCTGTCCTGGGCCACAGCATGAGCCCCAAACCTGCATGACCCCACAATTAAAAAGTGCCGGGAAAAGGACTTCCGGGGGCGGGCCGTTCGAGACGGCCGCATCTTATGGCTGCTCCTGCTTGACTCTCAGAAAAGAGAAGTTATCTCAGCCATCCTGCCTTTCTGAGCCGCTAATTGTGGTTCCCGAAGCTCCTTTAGATCTGCTGGCTGCAGGAGCAGGAATATTTTTAACCCCGCAATCTGAGAGCAGTAGTGACTGCTGAACACGCCGAGGCTGGAGGCCTCCCCCCTGAGCTGCGATACAGACAGGGCAGCAAGCTTGAGAACAACAGGGAGAAGGCGAGTGAAGTGATCCAGGACGGAGAGAGGCGTCTTACCTCGACTTACGAGACCCTGAGGATCCGGTGACAGAAAGGCAGCCCAGAACTATTGAAACAGGAAAGCCCGTGAAGTTTCCCGCCACGGACACCCGGCAGGCGCCATCTTGGCAACGCCATAGCGGCGCCGACCGAAGGGAACCGGCAGACGTCTTCGGGCGGGAGCGCTTGCCATGCTGCCCCACCTGGAAGCCGAGGAGCGTCTCGGAGACCTGGCTGCGTAGCCGACGGCCGTGGGCTGCTTCACCGGAGTTCCCGCACCACACAAGACCAGAGGCGGCGGGACAGTGCTGATTGTCCGGAGCAGAGACTGACCTGGGAGACACCGCTCCTGACCCTGGGACACAGCTGCAGACGCGGTGAGTCGTATCGGGGGAGAGAGGAGGCCAGGCGATCATCCATCGGGCGCTGGATCCCTATTAGCCCAGGTGCCCTCAGCCGCAGCGAGTTTACCGCATTCCTCGGGCACCTAGACTCCAGCTGAGACACGGTACTGGCACCGGACTCACCCCTGCTCTATCCATCCCCGGGGGTGCCGTATTGCCCCACGCCACTTAAGGGGACTTGTAGGCCCTGGAACTCAATCACAAACAACGACCTTCTGTTGTCACACTCCCTAAGGGAAGGGACGCTAACCCCATCACCAGTGTGTTAGTTTACTTCTATAGGCACATTTGGGGTCCAGCACATCCCCACTGTGTCTGCCAAGAAAGGAGACAAGCTGTGACAGTACCTGGACATTGCTGATATACTCTATCATTGGCTCAGTTAATTGTCCAACAGACCTAGGAGATAGGACCCTGAACAGGTCTGAGCGACTAGATCACCCCATCCTAGCTTACCTCGGAATATTTCTTGCCACACCGTATGGGACAGGTGGCCACGGTGTTCCATTGGAGGCAGAGATTCCCCCCTTCCCTTTGTTGGTGACAACGCATTCCGGAGAAGGACTGGCTCTAAGGAACTGTAGTCCATTGCCTATGTTGCCTGATATCAACGGACTTGAGACACTGAGCGAATTTGCAGAAAACTCTACTTATCAAGGGTTAACACCCCCCCCCCCACGTATATAGTTTCTAACCATTAATAGGCTAAGGGTTGTGTTTAAATATTGCATAGTTATTATAACCATTCTTGTCAGAGGGCACTAATATATCGCTAACAGTAAAGTGCTAAGGTAAAATCTAGAACGTAATACCCTAGGGTGAGAATTTAGGTGAGAGGAGCGGTTTATGTTTTTGGGTGCTGGTAATCTCTGAATTGAGAAACTAAGGGAATTCACAGGAAAAGATTATTTGTCAAGGTTTAATTCGCCCCTCATGTCCAACCCTTAAAACGGATGTGGTCTAGGTATTGGTTAAATATTGCAAAGTTGATACAATCACAACCACTAGAGGTCGCTGCAAGACTGTTGAGGGCAGAACATAGAAAAGAAACTGAGAAGTTATTACCCTCAGCTGTATCCCACTGATGCTCTGCAGTCAGATTGTAAAATGTGACATACCTTAAAGTTCAATGACTCACATGTAACCTGTCTCTTCACAATAGCTGATACCCGCATGACCTGACAGATACCAGAGACACTCACGGGAACTCCACCGACCTATAGTGTGAACCCACCAGGCACTGCTTCCCCACGCGTCAGACCTCTCACATAATTAACACTAGGTGACCGCGCACACACGTGACGCCATTGCTGGTGTCTCAGTCCGCTCCCTAGAAGGAAGGTGGGAGTATGGACAAATTCCTTAATAAAAATACGCCAAATCGAGTCACCAGATCGGCAGCACAATCGCAAACACAACACAATACTGTGTCTGGCAGCGGCACACAACAGCCTCAGAGACCACGTAAGACCCCACCGGGAAACTCCACGCAACTCACAATGGCGCCAACTCCTCTGACGCACGGCACAGACCCCTCTGCTTCCAGCACACAGTACACAAGCCAAGATATGGAGGGCGCCCCAAATCCGGCGCTAACGCTGGCACAAGAGGTCAGTAATTTAATCCTCCCAGTACTTGACAGGAGAATTGACCTTATCCTAGCCTCTGTAAATGCAGCCCTCGCCCAGATAACAGCCAACGCACAAAAAATTGTAGATCTGGAGTCGAGAGCCGTGACTATTGAGGAGGATGTTACAAGGGTGGAGGGCACGGTCACCAACAACCAGGCTGCAATTGAAATATTGCAAACAAAATTAGAGGACTTGGAGAATAGAGACAGGCGCAATAATCTAAGATTTGTGGGAATCCCAGAGGTAGTCTCGCCAGACCAGCTGGCCCTAGACCTAGTCAAGGACTTGGCGGGGGCCCTGGACCTTGGGCTTCCACAGGACCCTCTCCTCATAGAACGAGTACATCGCCTGGGGCCTCGCAGAGAGCAAGGGGGAAGGCCCAGACCCACAATAGAACGCTTCCATAATTGGTCCATAAAAGAACAATTCCTTAGAGCCTATAGACAGAAAAGGGAGGTCCAAGTAAATGGGGAGAAAATCCTGATTTTTCAGGATTTCTCCACTCAGGTGTCTCTTAAAAGAAAGGCCTTTCACACGGTTTGCAAACACCTCCATGATCAGAATATTCGATTTCAACTTGCGTACCCGGCTAAGCTAAGAGTACATGAAAATGGCCATCTGGTCACGTACGAGACACCAGAGGAGGCGGCCAGGAGATTCCTGCCGGAAGGTGATTAGCTAGATTCCGCCCGGTAGACTAGATGGGGATGGGCGATCAGATTGGGGTTTGGTCTACTGTCAGGTTATGCTTTTCAAATTAATATACGACTGTAAAGTGATGCTAAATCTTTGAGGATTTGAAACTAAAGTGCTTAGAGGTTACATGGAGCCTTAACATTGTCATGTTGGCAATCACAAATATGTTGTTCTTGCTAGTTTTGTTAATTAAATGGTTATTTAAGCAACTTAAAAAGGGATTGCTCGATCCGGATCCCCCCCTCTGTATTGATACTTCTTCTGATATTGAAGGTCTTACTCCCCCCGTTGGAATGGTGGGCCAGGGTGCTTGCTGGGACGCCGCGGTTTGCCCTACTCTGGAATATTTCTTGAGCATTGCTCCCCCCCTCAGAGACCCAGGATGAGTACTACCACTATAGCCCCAGAAGGGGATAGTCCACCCCCAATGTTGAACATAGTCTCATGGAACACAGCTGGACTAAATATACCAGAAAAACGTAGGAAAGTGCTTTCTCAACTCAAGAAGCTGAGGGCTGACATTATCTGTCCTCAGGAGACGCACTGGAAAACAGATAACTATATTCCGCTCCGAGCGCCCTGGTTAGATCCTCCCATAGTGGCGACTTATAAGACCAAATCAAGGGGTGTTGCTGTATTTTTTAGAAAGGGTCTAATACAGCAGATAGTCGATCAATATGTGGACGAGGAGGGACGCTTTGTTTATATCAGAGTGCAAATAGACCAAAAGATATACACTATATTTAATTTGTATGCGCCAAACCAACCGAATGACTGCTTCTTTGCGGAGGTGGTTGGGTTCTTGCTCCAGAGGGATCGCACAAATCTAATATTGATAGGGGATTACAACCTAGCCCCGAATCCTACTTGGGACAGATCTGGTCCTTCTCGATCAGGGGATATTACCCATCCCTCTATGCTGATGTTGATGGACACGCTAGACGTCTATGACCACTGGCGGGCCACCAACCCGACAGATAAGACTTTTACATGCTACTCTGCGGGGCACGATTCCTTTTCCCGTATAGATCTGGCCTTGGTTTCCAATTCACTATGCTCGGAGGTGGTGCAATCGGACATCTACTCAATTGTTATCTCAGACCATGCACCCATATCACTAACACTCAGCAGGCCCGCTGTCTCTTGTGGACCAAGGATATGGCGATTTCCGGGCTATCTTTATGACTGAGGATTTCCGAGAGTTTCTACGTGTCCAATGGCATCAATACTTGCAGGATAATAGCAGCCATGCCTCTGACGCCCCTTTACTATGGCTTGCGGCAAAGGCCGTACTTAGGGGGAGCATCATCAGCTATGTCAATGCTAAACGTAGAGAATACACCAATAAATTTAACATGCTGCATGAGAGGCTTAGAGTGACCCAGGACGCGCATGCATCCCACCCCACCCCACAAACAAAAGCACAGTACCGGGAAGCTAAGGAGTTATTGGAGACTTTCCTACAGGGGCGGGCGAGGTGGCATGTTAGGGCCGTCCAGAATAAGTTCTATAGGTGGGGAGGCAGACAGGGAGCATTGCTAGCTAGAATGACTAAGACATGGAAATCTCAACGCCCGATAGCGGCAATAAAATGCCCAGAGTCGGGACGGCTGCTCACTAGCCCGGAAGCTATAGAACAAGCATTCTTAAATTACTATGAAACACTATATAGAGCGAACCCGTATGACAAAACCGAGGTTTCTGCCTTTCTAGACAGTATACGCCTACCAAGCATTACAGAGGAAAATCGCCTAGCCCTAGAACGAGAAATCTCTGAGGAAGAGGTCCGAAATGCCATATCTACCACGTCTAACGGGAAGGCACCTGGGCCGGACGGCTTTTCGGCTGAGTTCTATAAGATCCTTAATTTGAAACAGCACCATACCTGACCAATTTATTTAATGATATCTTTCTCCGCTCTTGAGAGGTGGAGTCCTTTTTTGACTCTAGGACTACTCTGATTGTTAAGCCAAACAAGGACCCCACACTTCTGACGTCATAGAGGCCAATCTCCCTACTTAATCATGATTATAAATTATTAGCTAAAATTATTGCGAACCGCTTCCAGAGCTTTCTACCGGCCATCTCACACCCAAACCAAACGGGATTCATTGCTGGGCGACACTCTGTCCGGAATGTCAGGGTGGCGTCCGAGGCGATAATAGCGGCACGGGAGGCAGAACATCCGACATCCATGCTCCTGAGCCTCGACGCAGAGAAAGCTTTTGACAAAGTATCGTGGCCATTCCTGGGTGCCACCCTGGCACGACGGGGCTTTGGGTCCGTATTCTTAAAATTTTTAGATCATCTACACCTAAATTGTTCCACCACATTATTATTGAATGGCCAACTGTCCCAGACCATTGACCTATTTAGGGGAGTAAGGCAGGGATGCCCCTTATCACCCATTTTATTTGACCTCTCTATGGACCCACTTTTATACTACATAACCCAAGACCAAACGTTCCAAGGTATCATAAAAGATGGCAGGGAGATAAAACTGACCACATACGCGGATGACCTCCTACTGATGATAAGGAACCCGAAAAAATCTTTAACCCATATCTTAACAGCGATACAGACCATAGGAAGACTCTCTGGATATGAGATTAATGTAGATAAGAGCGAGGGCCTCCTACTGAAGGGACCAGTGAAGCCTCTATGGGCTATGACATATGAGATAAAATGGTGCACCTCCTCATTACGATATTTAGGCATTTTGCTCACCAGGGACCCCACTCAAATATACCGGGGCAATCTTGACAAATATATAACAGCCGCAGACCGCACCTTAAAAGCTTGGGCTGGGCTACCTTTGAACTTTATGGGGAGAGCCAATCTTATTAAGATGATACAATTTCCTAGGCTTTTATACCTGTTTCAGATGCTGCCAATTTATACCAGCCCCAAAGATGAAAAAACAATTAATGCTCTTTACCGTGCATTTATTTGGGGTGGAAAGAGGGCACGAGTCCCGCTACATATATTATGCCAAACAAAGGCGAATGGAGGTCTTGGCTTCCCCCATGTGAGATTATATAATTTGGCAGCGCTAGGCAGAGATATGGCAGATTGGTCTCAGGGCACGGAAACATTTACGAGTAGTTCCTTGGATAGATTGTTTTTACCTAATATATCGCTAGTAAACATTTTGCAACTCCCGTTTGAAAGGATTCCTGCAGATCTTCGCACTAACATTCTATTGATGCCAGTCTGAAAAGCCTGGAATAAAATAAGGCGTCAAAAACAGATGTCCCCCAACTACTCTACCCGCCTTTCTCTGACCTTTAACCCCGGATTTCAGAACGGAATGCCACCCACGGTGTTTCGTAGATTAAATCAGGAAGGACTGGGTTGCATGGAGCAGTGAATGGATTGTGCAGCGCGCCGGCCGTACTCATTTAGCGAGCTGCAGCAGATCTATCCGTTAATATCCATACCTTTTTTCAACTACCTGCAAGCTAACAGCTACTGTATATCTATACTGTGGCACTTGGGGGAGTCGGACTGGGATCCGGGGTTTGCGCAAATCATCCTTACACCTACCACTAGGCGCTCACACTTGTCCTCTATATATAGATACATTTCAGACGGGGTGGACTACGTCTCTAGCCCCTTGCAGTTAGCAAAGTGGGAACAAAAAAAAACCCAGAACTAACCCCAGGACGCATCCTGGACGCGAGCGCGCACCATAAATACCTCCCCTTGGGTTGGATATAGGGGAAATGGATAAAAAAGTACACAAATGCATACTTGACACCGCCAAAAGGGTTTAGAATGGGGAAATACGCTAGTAGTGACTGCTTTAAGTGCGGTTCCTCTGGAGCGGACCTTTATCACTGCCTCTGGGGCTGCCCGGAGTTACAGAACTTCTGAGACACTATTGTCGGCTGCATACGGGAATGTATTGTAGCGAATTTTGAAGGTTCCCCAAAAGGGCACTTTGGTTTGTGTAGAGAGCGGAGGCCACAATTATTCGCAACAGGTCTTTTTTAGCATATATTAGCTCGGCAGCCAGGAAGGCTAATACAGGGTGGGGCTCCAGCCCACTACCCCCAACTTTCAAACATTTTTGGAGAAATTTTTATTTCTATTAGGAGGGAGGGGATAGAACAGGCAACAAAAGGGAAAAGAAGGTAAAAAAAATTTTTACGTTTGGGGGCCCAATCATAGCACACTTCCCGCAACAAGCACGGCAAACATTACACACGTGCTTTGGAATGACATCTTGGTATTTGAGACAACAAATTGCAGATAGGTAGCCGCTGACTGAAATTTAAAGTGATGGTGATAGGAGGGGGTCAGCGATGACTGAATTACTTGCCACAAATTTGGCCTGGATGATGATTGATAGATAGTTGTCACCATAGACTGACAGATTTGGTATTGCTGGAGTTTGTTGATGGTTATTAGAGCTGGGACATTTGTAAACAATCAAAATTAAGTGGACGGGCGGACACCCGGGGTGACATATCCGGAAGAGTCTTCACGGGGGGAGATGTGAGAGAGGGGATCCGGACAAGAGCAACAATAAAGAGTGGAGGAGAGATGGTATTTTGGCCACGGGGCCCTTTACAAGTTGGTTAATGGAGCAGCCCTTTTGTGAGAAGATAAAGAGTATCATCGTTTTAAATGCATGTTTAATTTAAATTAAAAGTTTAGGTTAAAAAGTTGAAAAAGGAAAAGAAAAAGACTGCACTGGAGATTCTATTACAACTTTAAATGTCTTTAGAATCATTTGGAGCTGTAATTTTTAAATTAAAACTGGACACTTTATCTGATTGTTTTATTTTTATTTTCATGTATTGAATCATTTGATGCATACACTAGCTTTGAAATTTCTATTTCTTCTGTGCGGTTCTGAATAAAAATAAGTTTTAAAAAAAAAAAAAAAAGCCGGAAAAAGGAGTCTTTAAACCCCCATTTTATTTCACTGGCATAATATCCCTTCCTGGGGCCCCAGCATGAGCTCCAAAAACCCGCATACCCCCAATTAAAAAATGCCAAAAAGGAGTCTTTCAACCCCCATTTTAGTTTCACTGGCTTGACTATACCTGTCCTGGGCCACAGGGATGAGCCCCAAACCTGTCTGACCCCCAGATTAAAAAGTGCCGGGGAAAAAGGGAAACTTTCAACCACCATTTTTTTTTTCACGGACATAGACTATCCCTGCCTGGGCCACGCATAGCCCCAAACCTGCCCTACCCCAGATTAAAAAGTGCCGGAAAAAGGAGTCTTTCAAACACCCTTTTAGTTTTTAAATGGGGCATGACTACCTGTCCTGGGGCCCCAGCAAGGCCCCAAACCCCGCATGACCCCAAATTAAAAAATCCGGAAAAAAGGGGTCTTTTAAACCACCCTTTTAGTTTCATGGGGCTAACGTCCCCGCCGGGTAGCGTTGCCCCTCCTTTTGAGGGGGACCATTGACTTTCACTTGGAAATACTGGGGTTTTAAAAAGCTCCGTTCACCCAGGGCCCTTTTTTTTGGGATTCTTTTTCTCATTTTTACCAACGTGCTGGAGGAAGTTGTTCTGTACTTTGTTCTCTGTCCTGCTCCATACTCCATGTCCTTGAATAACCAACATCGGGCAACTTTCCTGCACCTCCCTTTGTACAATTCAGAGGGAATTTTTTACCACTATTTTTTACATGCAAGTTTTTTAGTTTTAATTTTAGAAAAAATTTTTTTAAAAAAGGAGGGGAATCCCAACATGTTTTTGTTTTCTTTTTTAAGTTATTAAATGGGGTTTTCTCAAAAACAGGGATTGAAGCTATGTTAAAGATCTTGCAAAAACAATCTTTTGCAATATGTTCCATTAACAGTGTCCACCCATTCCCGTTTCTGACAGAACCATGACCCTTTACCACTTTGACAATTTTTGGAAAAAACAAATTCTGTTGAAACAACATTTTTTAGAATAGGGGCCTTAGTATAGCTGCATGTCCAGCAAAATGCCCCCCAAAAAATTCAAAGCAGACCCTTGAGCCCCTTTGGACAATTGTGAAGAACAAATTTTGTTGAAAAAACATTTTTTTTATAATAACCTGTAGTAAGCGCATGTCCACAAAATCCCCCAAAAATTCAAAAAGCAGACCCTTGAGCCACTTTGGACAATTGTGAAAACAAATGTCTTTAGAAACAAAAATTTTTTTTAAATAGGGCCTTAGTATAGCTGCTGCACAGCAAAATGCCCCCAGAAATTCAAAGCATACCCTTTAGCCACTTTGGACAAATTTGGGAAAACAAATGTCTTTTGAAACAAAATTTTTTTATAAAGGGCCTGTAGTTTGCTGCATTTTTAAAGCAGCATACCCAAAAAAATTTTAAAAATGACTTCTCACCACTTAAAAAAAATTTTGAGGGGGGGAAAAGCCCTTTGAAACCACATTTTTGTTCCAAAGGGCCATGTTATTGCTGTATTCCAGCTACATGACCCCCAAAAAAATTTTAAATATCCCTTTTCAGCCACTATTAAAAATTGTGGGGAGAAATGCCACTTAAAAAGCCACATTTCTGTTCCAAAACCCTAATTATCTGTATTCACGCGACATGACCTCAAAAACCACTGACAATGCGAAATCTTAAAGATAAAGTGAGTAAATGGAATACGGTGTTGTCATGAAACCTTGCTTCTTTACAGTCTCGCTCACTGCAAAACCACAAAATGAACGTTGGGGAAGAAGAGAATAAAAATTGCAGTAAGAAAATTGATCATTTTAAAAAAAAGAGTTTTTCACGAGGACCATTTCTGTTTTGATAGGAATGTGAAGTAGACCGGCAAATAATCGGTGACCTCGGCAATTTGGGCCACAAACATCATCAGGAGATCCATGCCTGGATTCATCTTGGATAAAGTCAGAAACGAACAACATTATCTGAGTGGAAAGCCTGGATGCGTTGTGTCTGTTAATGACTCACTCCCGCAGTGCTGAAGTCCGCTCAGAATCTGACGCTGGCTTGCACGGCAGGAAACAACACCTCTATGGCGTGCGAGTGAGCACGGCCTTCGCCATTTGGATACCCAGCAGTCTATTGGGTGCGGAACACATCCAAAAACTTCGGTGTTGAGCCACAGATAGCCGTGCACCATGATCTTAAGCTGTTCTCTGTGTGTTGGATGTGTTGCCCTGCATTGCATGCGTTTGGTTAGGTGGGTAAATAAAGATTGCCAGAGGTCACTCCATTAGGCTTCTGCCACCTTGCCTGCTGCTGCGCCGCTACGGCTACTTTGCACTCTACTGCTGTCACGTCGCTGATGTTGTTCCACCGTGAAATTTGAAGAACGTGAAGCAGAACGCAACAGAAAGTCTCCAGTTGACAATCAGCAAGGACCCCATTCCTGCATTATTTACTCTCTATTTGGATGGGTGGAAGGAAAGCTGAGTGTTGTTGTGTACCGGGGATCCTGGAGTGTGGCCACCCAGTATCTGTTGGTCATTTTGATGGCCTTAATGCGAGGTCATGTTGGAGGTGAAATGAGCATCCAAGCACTTATGTGAGTAGATGGAGCCTTGTATTTTCCCAAGCCTCTGGGTCTAGGGCACTAGCAACGATCTTCCCTCATCTTCCTCCTGCCTAAAATTCCGCGCCAACCTCTTCCAAGCAGGGCATCGGTAACGTCGAGGTGTCTGGAATACCTCCTCCCTCCGCTTCCTCGCACAGCTTCAACACAGCCCTGACTTGCCTGAGATGATGCAACCCTGAGAGCTGATGCACCGCCTTGCCCTTAGCCCTGGACCCCGAACCACTGCCAATGAAGGACCGATAAAATTGTAGAAACATCGGGCCTTGTGATTCGACGGAGAGAAAGGCTCCGTAGTCCGCATCTGGTCCGTCTCCTCCTCTGTCAGCTGGCGGACCTGTTGTGATTGCAGAGTTCCAAACGATCGTTCCAGAACTAAGTTCAACCACAATGCACATCGACAAGGGCATCGGCCGCCCTGACCATTTGGTGCTACTGTTCAAACGGCAAGATGGTGCAGAGCATCTTTACACCTGCCTCCACTCTCGTGGCTCAACACTGCTTGCAGGCCATGTGTCCACTTCCGTACTGCGATAATGGCATTGCGCTGCTGCCAAAAATCCGCTGGACATGTGGAGGGTGTGAATTCACGCGTGTTTGCCAACACGTCAACAATTAGCGGTTGACGGGAGGCCGAGCAGACGCTGCAGAACGCAGCCAGGCGGGACGAAGCAGGGAGTGAACGGCGGAAGTGCGAGACTTAGACTTCGAGCCTTCCCAGCAGGCAGTCCAACCCGGGTAGCTCTTTAGAAATTTTCTGGACGCCAAGGTCATGACAAAGTGCCCGAAAGGCAAGGGATGTCTCCAGCCTACCGTTCTTACAAGGGCAGCCATCAGCATTTTGCCCGTTATCAGCACACCACCTGCCTGGCACAAGGTTATTGCACCCAGCCAGCGCTCGGTCTCGATTACAGCGGAGAGCGCCGTCCCACAGCTCCTACCTGTGTGTGGACGGGTCTCCAAGGCCGGAGTTAATTTCAACACGGTCCTGGTTCATCTATGGCGGCACTTGGAATGCCACCAGAGGACCTTCGCAGAGTGAAAGAACCCTGCACCATCCCTGGCGGTTTTTGAAGAGCATGCAGCGCCGAGCCTGAGAGCCACCGTCACCCCCGAGAGACATCCACCCAAGCTCACGCCAGTGAGCTGGATCACAGAGAAATAGTGGCCATGGCCATGCTATAACTAGTCCATGTGTCGGTGTCAGATGACTTTCCGGCCCACAATGCAGCACAACGCGCTTGAAATTATAGACACTGACACGTGCTGGCAGGGCGAGGACGGCTTTCTGGCAGCGAGAAATCCCTCTCGGAATCTGATAAGGGGGGTCGCAGGCAAGGGTCCATGACGCAGGTGGAACCCATTCTGTGTCACACCAGACAGAAAGGCAACATTTCCCAAGGCCAAAACCTGGCAATTGCGACATTCAACGCGCTTTTGCTATTTGGGAAGTTTGGTGTTAAAGTTTTACATTCAGCTCCCAAAACCTGGGACGACAGATGGCTGGCTTAGACCAGGCCGCAGTACAGCGTGCAGGTCTTCAAACAGAGCGGAAGAGAAGTTAGGATGGGGTCTCTGGTGGTGCTGGAATGGAACACCGGGCCACGGGTGGAGGCTGAAGTGAGGCTGATACCCTGAACATGACTCTGAGAGACATGGGAAGCTGAGGAACGAGCTTGTGTGGTGGCGAGGAGGAGGAGGAGGCGAGACATGAGGGTTGTGACAGTGGTTGGAGCCCGGCGTCGTCTGGCCCTTTTTTGGCATAGTGTTGCCTCTATTTCAACTCATGCATTCGCTGCATAGTGACTAGACACTGTTGTGGTGTTTAACCACCTACAAGGTTCTTGCCTCTACTTATGCGTTTACGGCAAAGTGCGGCATATGACATCGCTGGGTGAAATCAGAGGCTTGCTCAAAGAAGCGCGCCCTAGGCTTGAGAGTCCTGGACCTGTTTTGACGGCGATTCTAAAGCGCGAGCGGGGTTATGCTCAGCTGACCTGGCAGCAGCGGAATCATATCAGCCGGACTCTGCGACCGTGCCCGTCCCTTTTTGAGGCGGAACGCAATACTGACACTACCCCATCGTCTTCCTCCTCTTCCACTGAACTGAAGCGCATCGCAAGCAAATTCTAGATGAAAAGACCAACTTGATTGCCCAATTTCGACATCAACATCATCAACACAGGTACTCGTCGTCCTGACCAATCTGCATCCAGGAGCTGCGGGTCTACAAGCAAGAGGAACTTGCAAGGCGTTTGCCCGACCCGCCTGGAATATTTGCCGATTGACCGGCCATCCTTCTCCTCCTCTGATGCATCAGTAACTGGGCGTCAGAGCAAGAAAATCTGCCTCTGACCCCAACCACATTTAGTCGATCAAAGAGGTCTTCAGAAAAAGGATTATCCACGAGTGGTGGTAACACGCAGTTGACATTTGGTCGCTTCAAGTTGGACGGTATGCGATGATGCTAATACGACATTTGGTGCCGTGACTGGGAGGACGAGATGTAAGACTGCTGATTCAGGTTGCATTAATCCACTGAAGGACAGTATGACGACGCTGTTATTTACGAGATTCACAGGGCCCTGACCCAGCGATGACGGGCCCTGACGGTCCTGCAACTGACGATCCGCTGGATGCTGTTGTCGCCAGCACTGGAAGGAGCACCTTCTCTCGTACCTCTACCTCCAGGGTCCTACCCCCCCTTTTGCTCGCTTACCACCTGAATTTCGCTCCATGTTCAGAAATATAAAAATTTGAGAAGGTATGGAAGAGTTTTGGAAATCTCTTATTAAAAGACGGCAAATCACAGCTATTTCTCAAATCCCTCAAATCAAAAAAAAATTGCTGATTCAAATAATTAACTGCAAAGTAGATCTATCAACAAAGCTGCCTGGCCAAAGTGAAAAACACTATCTGAAATGTATTCGGAAATACAAGGTATTTTTGGCACCTTTCAATTCACCTTGGTGACTACAAAATTGCTGTATTCACAAATTTTAAAAGCAAGGTCCTCAATGAACAAAGCTGTAGTGCGCCCAAAATAAAAAAACAGTATCTGTAATGTATTCGGATAAAAAAAGGTATTTTTTTGGCCCCTATCAATTCCCGTGGGGTTACTAAAAATTTGCTGGATTCAAATTTTAACTCCCCAAGGGGTCTATCAAAAAAATTTGGACGGGGCAAAAGTGCAAAAACACGTATCTGAAAGTATTTGGAAATAAAAGGTTTTTTTGGGGCCCCTACTTTCCCCTGTGGGTAAAAAAAAATTGCGTATTCACTTTTTAAGTGCAAGGTCCCCTCAATAACAAAGCTGTAGTGCCCCAAAGTGAAAAAAATATTGAATGTTATCGATAATAAAAGGTTTTTTTGGCACCTATCAATTCACCTGTGGTGACTAAAAAAATTGGGGTTTTAAAATTTAACTGCAAAGAGATCAATCAACAAAGGGCCTGCCCAAAGTAAAAAAAAAAAGTATCAAAATTTATTCGGAGAATACAAGGTTTTTTTTGGACCTTTCAATTACCTGTGGTACAAAAAAATTTTGCTGTTTTCACATTTAAGTGCAAGGTGCCTAATAACAAAGCTGTAGTGCGCCAAAGAAAAAAAAAAAACTATCTAAATTTATTCGGATAAACAAGGTATTTTTGGCACCTTTAAAATTCCCCTTTTGGGTGACTCAAAATTGCAGTATTCACATTAATGCAAGGTGCCTCAATAACAAAGCTGAGTGCCCCCAAAGTAAAAAAACATTTTCTGTTGTTTTGGGATAATAAAAGGTATTTTTTGGGACTTATCAATTCACCTGGGGTAACTAACAATTCCCGATTAAAATTTAACTGCAAGGGGGCTTTAAACAAATTGGGGGGCAAAAGTGCAAAAACACAAACTGTATTGTTTTCGGATAATAAAAGTTTTTTTTTTGGCACCTTTCAATTCATCTGTGGTACACAAAATTGTGTATTCACATTTAAGTGCAAGGTCCTCAATGAATAAGCTGAGGCCCCAAAGTAAAAAAACCTACTGTAATGTATTCATAATAAAAATATTTTTTAGCACCTTAAATTCACCTGGGGGTGCCCCACAAAAAATTGCAGTATTCACAATTTTTAATTTTTTTGGCACCTATCAACCCTTGCTGACTACAAAATTCGGGATTCTAATTAACGCAAGGTGGATATATCAACAAAGGGGAATGGGCAAAATTGAAATGAACACCTATCTGAAATTTTATACTGAAAATTTAAAAGTGGAGTTTTGCACCTAACAAAGAGCCTCAGTTACTAGAAAAGATGTGTATCCTAATATAAGTTCAGGCTCCCCAAATCCGGAAATATTTCAATAGAAAACTGTTAATAATAAAGCTATTGCATGCAATTCTACACTAAGTCTTGGTGAACTTTATCCAGTATTCTTTATAGAGCTTGTCTGTGTTCGCCCACGGGGCCCCCCCCCCTCCCTGTTCCCCCCCCCTGACTTTACAGTGGTAGATGCTCCTTTAAAATTCTCTAGCTAACTACATAAAATCTTCCAATCTCTAATCTAACTAAGTTGTAAGGATCACAGCTAATAGTAGAGGTTTCTCTGTGAAGAAATATAATAATTTCGCTGAGCTGTTTGGACACAGGGAGAGTGCACATCCTACTGCTTGAACGCTGAGAGACACTGAGGCTGAACAGAAGGGCTGTTTCTATGTAAAAAGGTAAATTTTTCCAGCCAATCGCAACCAATACACATCCCAGTCATGACGTCGCACACAAAACTCACCCTGCTTTTATTCTTTTAAGCTGACTTGCGGGCCGCCAAAATGACCGGAAGCCCTGCAAACGGCGCGATCTTAATAGATGATGCACAGATTTTAACCTAAATTATCGCATGATCTATAAATTTCGATCAACATAAAAACTGTGCCGATTTCAACTTTGTCGATAATAATCGCTCAACACTAGTCATAAGCAGTCTTGGCAACAAGAGGGCATGATCGCTTGTTCACTGTTCTGCAATAGTAACATGTTTCAGAACACTGCACAATAATAGCCCATGGCAGGGTGTAATAGGAATAGTAAGATGGCAGTCATGATGGCCTTCATTAAGCCTATATTTACAATGAAAACTTTGTGGTGGGGGTTGTGATAGGACAATCAAATTCTTTATTGGGCTTGTCTGGTTTAAAAAAAAAAAACATTTTAGAGAGCCATGTAGGGGCATAGAAGAAATGAAAGACTCACCACTCCAACTTTCCAGTGTTGAGCTCCATTCTTGCTGCACCAGTCCAGTGGCATCATGTTCACTGTTTACACGACTTTCATAGGTGTCAGCGGTCACATGCCATTTAAACAGTGAGGCTAGTTCCACACGACAAGTATTTCAAGTCGAAATCATGTGGATTCCAACTTGAAAAATATGGAAGTAAACCATTCCCACTGACACCTTGTAGATCATACAATGTGTATTTTTGTTGGTCTGTTTTTAAATGTAAAAATACTCATAACAGAATGAACATCTTCTGAGTGCCCGCGCTGCCCACATGGTGGGTTACGGGCACACTCGTGGTTTTCTCCTGTCCCGAGTGCAAGTAGCGCTGTGACCCGCATGTCGGGCTGTAGGCGCACTCGCTATACCCAGTCCCTGCATCCATATTCGCCTCTCCTTGCTCACCACTTTTCTCCTGCCAGTTGCCCAGTAAAATTTAAAGGACCAGCGCACCAGTGATTAACAAATCACTGGTGCGCTGACCCTATTTAGTTCAGCCTCCTTCTAGTCAAATCTATCATGCTCCTTTGCCATAGAGAAAGCGTTCTGTTGTATTTCTGTTCTGTCATGTACCGAAACTTTGCCTAGTCCTTTGACCTCAGTTGCCTGCTGCCTGCCCCGCCTTCCTTCCTGTCCCTGACCATGAGCTTGTCTTATAATTCTGTATCTCACTACACCTTGTCCGCCACCCCAAGCAAGTCATATCAAGGGTAGCGACCTGGGGGTCTCTTGCTGCAGTAAGCCCAACTTGCCTTGCGGCGGCCTCTTGTGGACACCAGGTGCCCCTTAGACTATGCTCCCTGTCACGGCTTATACCACCGCTTGCAGTTGTCCAGTGGATCCACACACCAGCGGTTATACCGTCTACACCAGTGGCCGTTACACATTCTTTGGTCATAAAATTTGCTATTGATGTCAATGGGGGTGGCAAATACCCGTGTAAAATGCATCCAAAACATTTGTAAGCACCCGGATTCACATCCGAAATCACATAGAAATGAATGGAACTCAATGCAGTTTTTAACTGATGAGTAAGTTTTACTTGTCATCTGGACCTCCTTTAAGAGACTACTGAGGCTTGTGATTGGCTGCTGGGTCACATGCCAATGATCATGATATCGGCAGGAGCCACGGAAATTGAGCTTAGCACTGGAATGGAGCTAGTTAGAAAGTTGAGTCTTTTTTTTTATATTTAACCTCATCCCGGCCCACTAAAATTATTTATTTTCTGGGGAACCTCCTGAGGAAGCAAGGTCATGAAATGCACGTTGGGGTATTACACCTGGTGGGCTGATATATTGTAATAGGTAAGAACTGTTTAATCTCTTTCTGAAATCCTGTCATTTACATCGATTACTTGTACTTCTTAGTGTGTTAGAGCCTTGGAGTGAGTTTAGTACATATACTGTCACAGAATATCATTATACAAGTATTATTTAATCATCCATTGTACATCATTAAGTTGTAGAAATTTTTTGGAGATTAATCTTAGTAGCTAAATATGTAAGAATGTTATATTTTATTATCTAGCAAACCTTATTTGTGACTTTTTTTTTTTTTTTTTTTGATAGGTCCCAATTCTTTTCACTTTTGCGTTGGGTGTTGTGGCAGGGTGACCTTAGGCAGTCGCAGGTTTCTGCCTCTAGGAGGAGTACAGCAGGATACCTGCTGCAGACGTTCCAGTGAAAAACCTGGTTTCGGTGAGGGAAGGAAACTATTTGGTGTCAGTAGTCATAGGTTGCTGACACATGAGGCTAGCATGGCTGCTATGTGGCCAAGTATGGGTTTCCTTTCCCGGATCGGTCATAGTGTTGGGTGGGAGACCATCCCCACGTTCCAGAGCCAGGTCTTACCAGCTGGTACTTATAGGGGGTTGAACTCTAATGTGTTTAGTGAATGGCTAGATTGCCAAGGATTTTGTTTATTGTTTTGTTTCTGTAAATGCTGTAAACCTGTACCAGAATCAAAAAGGCTGGGGCCAGAAAGAAGCCTTTGTTGGTGTGCCATTAATCGCTTACCAGAACGGTGATCCCCCGGGCTTGTCCAAGATGGTGGCTGAGTGATGCACTACATATGATGGAGGATGGGGACTTTAAGGGGAGGCTGTGGGGAGGGATGCTGTGGGAAGGGGAGGCTGTGGGGAGGGATGCTGTGGGAAGGGGAGGCTGGGATGCTGTGGGGAGGGATGCTGTGGTGTGCCATGCTGTGGGGTGCTATGCTGTGGGGTGCCGTGCTGTGGGGTGCCATGCTGTGGGGTGCCGTGCTGTGGGGTGACATGCTGGGGTGACATGCTGGGGGTGACATGCTGTGGTGTAACATACTGGGGATGCCATGCTGTGGGGAGGGATGCTGTGGGGTGGCATGCTGTGGGGTGACATGCTGTGGGGTGACATGCTGTGGGGTGACATGCTGTGGGTTGACATGCTGTGGGTGATATGCTGTGGGGTGACATGCTGTGAGGTGGGATGCTGTGGGGTGACATGCTGTGGGGTGACATGCTGTGGGGTGCCGTGCTGTGGGGTGACATGTTGGGGGTGCTGGGGGTGACATGCTGGGGGTGACATGATGTGGGATGCTGGGGTGACATGATGTGGGATGCTGGGGGGGTGACATGATGTGAGGTGCTGGGGGTGACACATATGTGTGCTGCTGGGGGGAGGGGTGAGAGACATGTGGGTTGAGGGGAGGGGGTGGAGAGATGTGGGTGTTTGGGGGGGTAAGGGTCAGAGACATGGGGTTTTAGGATCCTATCTGTGTATCCTACCTGCTGGGATTGGTATCTAAGCCTATCCTGTGTTATCCTACCTGGGTCGTTGAGTATCTAAGCCTATCCTGTGTTATCCTACCTGCTGCGTTGAGTATCTAAGCCTTATCACCTTGGGGTTATTAACCCACCTGTGTTTTGGCGTTGGTATCTAAGCCTATCCTGTGTTTATCCTACCCGCTGGCGTTGAGTATCTAAGCCTATCCCTGTTGTTATCCTACCTGCTGGCGTTGAGTTTTCTAAGCCTATCCTGTGTTATCCTACCTGCTAGCGTTGAGTATCTAGCCTATCCTGTGTTGTCCCACCTGCTTGCGTTGGTATCTAAGCCTATCCTGTGTTATCCTACCGCTGGCGTTTAGTATCTAAGCCTATCCTGTGGTTTTCCTACCTGGTGGCGTTGCGTATCTAAGCCTATCCTGTGTTATTCTACCTGGTGGCGTTGAGTATCTAAGCCTATCCTGTGTTATCCTACATGCTGGCGTTGTGTATCTAAGCCTATACTGTGTTATACTACCTGGGGGCGTTGAGTTCTAAGCCTATCCTGTGTTATCCTACATGCTGCGTTGAGATCTAAGCCTACCTGTGTTATCCTACTCTGGGTTGAGTATCTAAGCCTATCCGTGTTATCCCACCTCTGACGTTTGAGTATCTAAGCCTTCCTGTGTTATCCTACCCGCTGGCGTTGAGTAAACTAAGCCTATCCTGTGTTATCCTACCTGTTGACGTTGGGTATCTAACTAAGGACTATTTTCCTTGTTTACCTACCTGCTGGCTTTGAGTATCTAAGCCTATCCTGTGTTATCCTACCTGCTGGCATTGGGTATCTAAGCCTATCCTGTGTTAAATTACCTGCTTTTCCTGGCATCTTGCGGCATATAGTGATGCGTTTCTGACACACCCCTATACTTGGGTACTTTGAAGCATGTGTGGCCGGCGTGTACTTCTATACGGGGGTGTGCCGACTCCCAAAAGACTTTTTACTTTTCCCTTTTCTTCCAGCGCGCAGTACACATTGGGGAAAACGGCAGCTAATCATAGCTTTCAGTGAGAGCTATGAAGTACTGTATTTGCGGGCTGTACTAAAGGGTGCATGGGACTGAGGGTGTTTTACCATATAGGTCATTGTATGTGGTGTATAAGTATGATGAGCCTGTGTACACTGTGTCTACCACTATATGGTCACTGTATGGATTTAATATACAGTCTGTAAGCCTGTGTACTCTGGTTTCTACACTATTGGTCACTGTATAGAGGTAATTACAGTCGCAGTGCCTGGTACATGGTACCTACCACTATATGGTCACGGTATGGTGGGTATTATACAGTATGATGACCTTGTACACAGGTGTCTACCATTATATGGTCACTGTAAAGGGATAATATACATCTGCAGAGCCTGTGTACACTGGTACCTACCACTATTGGTCATTGTATGGTGGTAGTATACAGTATTGGACCTGTGTACATGGTGCAACCACTATATGGGCACTGTAATAAGGTAATTACAGTCTGCAGAGCCTGTGTTACACTGGTGACTACCACTATATGGTCACTGTTGGAGTAATATACAGTTGCAGAGCTGTGTACACTGGTGTCTCCACTATTTTGGTCACTGTATGGGAGTAATATACAGTCTGCAGAGCCTGTCTAACCTGGTGTATACCACTATATGCTCACCCGTTTTGGTGGTAATATACAGTCTCAGAGCCTGTGTACACTGGGGACTACCACTATATGGTTACTGTATGGTGGGTTATATATAGTCGCGAGCCTGTGTTCACTGGTGCTACCACTATATGGTCACTGTGTAGAGGTAATATACAGTCTGCAGAGCCTGTGTACACTGGTGACTACCACTATATGGGCCCTGTAATGGCAGTAATATACAGTCTGCAGAGCCTGTGTACACTGGTGCTACCACTTATGTCACTGTATGGGTAAAATACAGTCTGAGACTGTACACTGGTGTACACTTTAATGTCACTGTATGGGGTAATATACAGTCTGCAGAGCCTGTGTACACTGGTGTACTACCATTTTTATGGGCCAACTTGTTTATGGTGGTAATTGGCATTAATTATACAGTCGGAAACCTGTGAACACTGGTGCTACCTACACTATTAATGGCCAGATGGTGAGTAAATACAGTCCTGGAAAAGAGCACTGTGGACACTGGTGTTTTTACCTTATATGGTCACTGTATGGGGTAATATACAGTTTGCAGAGCCTGGGGTACACGTGACTCCACTATATGGCCCCTGTATGGGGGTAATAACAGTCTGAGAGCCTGTGTACACTGGTGTCTACCACTTATAGATGGGGGAATGTATTGATGGTTTAATTACAGTATGGGCAGTTTAGCCTTACACTTTCTATATTGGTCACTGTATGGGGTAATATACATCTGCAGAGCCTTGTACACTGGTGACTACCACTATATGGTCACTGTATGGAGGTAATATACAGTCTGCAGAGCCTGTGTACACTGGTGTCTACCACTATATGGTCAATGTAGGAGGTAATATACAGTCTGCAGAGCTTTTCACTGGTGACCCTATATGGTCACTGTATTGCAGAATATTTCAGTTGCAGAGCCTGTTACACTGGTGACTACCATATATGGTCACTGTATGGAGGTAATATAAAGTCTGCAGAGGCTGTGTACACTGGTGTCCACCACTATATGGTTCATGTATGGCGTAATATACAGTAGCAGAGCCTGTGTACACTGGTGACTACCATATATGGTCACTGTAGAGGTAATATACAGTCTGCAGAGGCTGTGTACACTGGTGTCTCCCACTATATGGTCACTGTATGGTGGAAATATTTGGGTTTTATTTTAGAGGTTTATGTTCAGGCACAGTTTGGCATTATATAGTTTGGCATTATCTCCCAGCTTTCCTGGATGCTGAATAGGTTCTCCAACATCTAGGAAAGCTGGGTGACAGCTAACCCTTCAATTAGCTTTCTTTGAGAGCCATTACATGGTTATAGTGGGCATGGCTTTTGTAAAGGGGTGTGTCATGTTGTGAAAGGGGCGTGGTAATGCAAATTGTTAATGGGGGCGTATTCAAGTTTAGTGCCTAGGGCAGCATGACCTATAAATACAGCCCTGGTTAGCATATCCATATAATTTAAAAGAGCGACCAGTGTGATAATTCTTGCACATCTTGAAATATGAATGAATTCACAAGCCTTGCAGCATCCACATCTAAAAGCACCAAAGATCTTAGATGACAACCAGATACCAGTATTCAATGGAGGGACATAATGGCTATTTACTATGAAGTCTCCTATGTTTCTCCTCCTCCTATAGGTGATACTAAGATATGTATCAAGACAATCAGATAGGACTGGGTCCTGGGGAAAAAAAAAGTGGACAAAATTGTGTTTAAATGCTTTTGATTTGAGGAGAAGCCTTGTCAAAGGTTCCAATCACTGTAGTGGAAAATTTATTTGATTGTAACTAGAGATGGGCGAATTGATTCTAACGAAGTGGAATTCGTTTAGAATTTCAGGAAAACTTTGATTCTGCACGAAGCCGACGATTAGGGTGATTTGCGGGAAGCGTGTTTTTAATTGCTAAAATGGCCGCAAGCACATGGCGTTATAGGGGGAAAGAACTGGGAGGAAGAAAGGAGGACCCTCAATGACATGTGCAGAGATGAAGCCAATCAGAGACCGGTGGGATTCTGTGACGTCACCGCACTATATAAGTCCGGACGCGACGCTGGCTGCTCACACTGCTCTCGCTGCTGCAGAGATCTCACACAAAAGAAATTTGTTTTAAACAGTGATTTTGGTGTGTGTGGGTGTGTGGGGGGGGGGGGGGTCACTATTTTATTTGAGACCCTTTTTCCTTCCCTTATCATTTTTATTGTTTGTGGGTATTGAATTGAAGTCCGGGGGGGTCTAATTCTGCTCCATAACATTTTAACCCTCTTGTCAGTTCTGGACCATTGAATATCCAAGGGTTTTTTTAAGGTTTTGTGCTTACAATTCAGTAAAATACACGCTTTTTTACACCCCACAAACGATTAAATTTTTTTTGGGTGATTTCTTAGGGCAATTTATACCAAGGGTTTAAATTTTAAGCGGTTAGTGGTTCTTTTGGAGCAAATACGGGGGTTTGTTTTTTTTAAAAACAATTCTTTTTTTAAACAGGTCAACAGAGGGGTTTGGCAGCTCTTCACATTGGGATTGCATGCACAAATATTCCTGGAGCAGGCACGGGTCCGCAGATAAGGGACGTCGCGCAGGGTCCTCCTGAGGCCAGAATCCCGGGTTTATGTAGCGGCCTGTGTTAATCAGCACCCAAGGGTTTTTGATTTTTTGACAATCATCAAACATACCAAAGATTTTCTGCTACCCAAACCCAAAGAGTCATGGGTTCATCAGACACAACCCTTATCCAGGGCCCGGGGAAAAGGACAGCCCCCCTCCCTGTTCAACCCTCTGCCCCTTTTTGGGTCCCCACCTAAACTAGTAGGGCCGGGGCTCACACCTATGAGCAGACAAAATTTGAGGACATCAGCTCTTGCAACGAAGAGGGGGCAACATCCCCTGCTTTTTTGCAAAATTATTGGAGGTGGCAGGGGAGTTTATTGGCGACGGTTACCTTGCAACAAGCCCCGTTGAGGGGGACGCATCGATCAAACACTCAGAAGTATAAAATGGGGGTTTTTGAATCCATTTTTCTGCTTACCCCCATTTGTTCAAATGCACGTATGGAACTTGAACTAAAGGAGACCATAAACGGGAATGTTTTGGGGGTCTTATTTGCTTATTGCCATTGTTGTTGAATTTAAAAAATAAAAGGGGACAGAACAAAAAAGAACAAAGCAAATGCTGCAAAACGGGCTTTTGGATATCTTCTCAGTTGAAAATGTAAAACGTAGGCCCCCAATTACAAAAAAGTAAAAAACAAGTCCTTCTAGGCCTCCTCTGTTTAAGGTGGAAAAAACTACATCCACACAGATTTCAAGTAGTTTAAGAAAGCAAGTTGAAAACGTTCATTTTTTTCATGAAAGATAACACATGATAAAGGAAAAGTTTGCTGAATTATCTGGGTTTTCCCAATTTTGAAACGTAAAAATTCTTAGCTGCATTTGTAAGGGGAAAAGGGGCCCCTACCAACCCCTCCAAGACTGAAAAATAAATAAAAAAAATCTTTGGGCCCCTATAAAGAAACGTTTCCTTCAGCCTCGTCGTCAACCCGGTTACCGATTTCTTGCCCCGCCCATGCCCAGAACCATTGCCCCCCTTCCTACCTTACCCCCTTCCCCACTCCAAGTCTGCCTTACTTTTCCCACGCAAAACTCCTCCACGCAAGAAAGTCCTCAGGGGTACACCGGGTAGACCCCCGCCCCAGCAAGTCCTCCCCTTTGAGCGAGCTCTGTAAATACCGGGACCATTAAAAAGTCCCTCCCTGCTGGTTATTGCCATCATTGCGGGGGGTCCAGGGGGATCCATACCGCTGTCCTAAAACATGAAGCAGGGGAATGATTTTTTTATCCTGTACCCCTGACACTGACAAATAACTGTCGCATAAAAGGGCTGAGCAAACACAGGTGTCACCATGAGCGCCAGGGCCCATTAAAATTACAGGGGTTACTTCTTCCGCTTGGATCTTCAATAAATCTTAAATTTTTCCTTTCTTGTTCATGACTTCCAAAATGGGGTTTAAATTTCCAACGTTTGGAAATGTCACATATCACCTATGTTGGGGGGGGCCCGGTCTCCCGCTGCAGCTTAAGGGAGGGTGTGCTTGGGGGGGTAAGAACGGCAAGTGCATCAAGTTTCCCTTTCCATTTTTTGAAGCTTGCAGAGGGTGTAAGACTTGACAACCAATTGAACAGTACCCTTTCAGGGGGCATGGTCACCCCCTCCTACCACGCGGGCACCATGTTCTTTGCTTCACAATGGTTTTAAAATTTTTAGCTGTCGCAGAGAAAGCCACAAATCGATTCACTTTATAACCGGAGCATTTTTTCCCCTTGTGACTTTTTTCCCCAGGGGGAATACTCCCGTCCCCTTGGATATCAAAAAACGTTAATGGCCTTTTTTTCTCAATTTCCCCCCTGTTCATAAATTTCCTCCTGTTAAATATTTTTGCACCCTTTCCCCCGTTCATCAGTTTTTGTTTCTGTGACCCCAACCTTTTGCTATGTTACCTGACCTCGAATCTCGCCCCCCGCCCCACCGTTTGGGCCCGACCTTTGACTACAATTTCGTTTCATTTGGAAAAAAAACTGCGCCTCAGTTCCACCCCCAAGCTGGGCGCGCCAGGGTAGCACCCCGGGAGGATTCCCACCCCAGAAAGTCCATCCTGCCTTGCAGCGGGTTTTTGGGGAAAAAGGGACCTACTTACACCCCCCTCCCCGGGGTGGGCCCCTACCCCCGCTTGAGTTTTTGAGGGGGCCAATACCCCTGTCGTTACAAAGGGGAAAATAATGCCCGTTTCCCGGGCCCTTCTTTAATGGTGCAATCCATACTTTAAAAGGAGGGGGCTGCAGTACCACCCAAAGGGAAGGAAAACAGTAAATTTTTCAATTTGGGGGTGGCTAACCCAAGCTTTTTCTTGGCAACATCTCGGGAACGACTGCTGGCACCTGATGCCCAGGGGAAAAGTATCTAGCCGGAGATTTTAATAGACAGGAGCTGTTTCGGCAAGGGGGGTGAAGCCCTTGACGCCTGAAATGGGAGGGGTGCCCCTGGGGGCTGCTGTGTTGGGACAGGGTGGACCACCCCATCGAAACACGGTTTGGGGACCTGCAGATTTTATGCAGGACCCTGGTGCCAACGTTAGGTCCCTGGTCCCCCTTTACTTTTTCCCAGATTCCCCATATTTTATGTTCAACCCCCCTTTGGGTTTTTCAAAAAAGGCAAAACGCCGATAGGTGATTTTTTACCCTCAAAGCTCCGCAGCTGATGTTACCCCCACTGCCCTTTTTGAGCCCCTGGCCGCTATTTTGGGACCTGCAAAGTGGGGGGCAAATCGTGGGCCCTTTTGGGTTTCCAAACCCCACTGCTGCCCCCTGCTGACACCCAGCAACTACGATTTAAGGGCGGCCATGCCGACACGCAGTCCGCTCTTTCCCAAAAATGGAAGCCCTTGTACCCTGTTTTGGGCTGGGCAGCCAAAGCACACAAACTTTTAAAACCACCCGTATGCTGATGACCCCCAACTTTTTCATATCCCGGCAGACATTAACTCCTACTTTCCAAATCCCGATTTTGTTTTCCAAATCCCCCTTCTTTTCTCCCGTCTCCTAAAACTTAATATAAGATAAAGAATGCTTCCCGGGCGAACAATTTGGGGTCAAGGGGGGGCAACCCGGAAAGGGGACCCCTTCTCCCCTGGGGAAAAAGGGGGGACAAAGGGGAAAGGGTGGGGAAATTTTTTTTTGGGGCACTTATGCCTTGTTAATAGGGAACCTTGCTTGTTTTACCCCTCCCCAAGTGCGAGGTACATCGATTATCTTTCCCGTCACCGCCCCTCCTCAAATGTCGCTGTACACAGTGACCCCCTCGCAACATAACCCCCCCATTGCAGCTTCCCCCTCACTATTTTCCCTTTTGCAAAAGCAGCAGATTCCCCCACCCCTTTTTCTGCCCAGTCTCAAATATTTTTTCCTCACTTATGTGGCCCCGAGGCGCAGCCCTAGAATTCTTGCTTGGGAATGAAAGGAAGAATAGGTTAAGGGGCAGGGAGAGCCCCCCTTGCACCCCGGGCCATGCAACAGGGTTTTTTGGTGACAAAAACCCCGACTCTTGGCTGGGGGTTTTCAGTTCATCGGGAAAAGTTATGACCTTATGTGGGCAACACATGGGGGTAGAGACACCGGGTGCTGTGGCCCGCAGGTGATCCTGCTTTACGCCCCTTCGGCTGCGATCTGTGGGGGTCCCGGAACCTACTATTGTGTTCTTGAGCAAAGGTGGGGTCTTGCCCTAGTTTTTTTTTCCAGCTGGCGGCCCGACATTTTAGGTGCGTTTCCCGCATCTTTTTTGGGCAGTTTTTTCCCCGAAGTGCCCAGGGGTTTTGAGGGGAAGCGTTCTAAAGCGGCGGGAGTCATTGGTTCTACTAAAACACGCATTGTATGAAGACCAAACCAAGCTCCCTCTGCATATTTGAGCATGGCACAATGTTCTACAGCACCCTACAGGCTCTCTGCAGCCAGGAAATAGTTTTTTTAACACTGTTTTTTAACACGATTCGGGTCGAAACTAATTTTGTCGGAAAATTCGGCGAATCAAATTTCTGACAAACTCGTCCATCTCTAGTCTTGACATACTGATTTGGTCAGTAACATTATGGTGATATTAGTCACTAGATAGTGGTGATAATGTAGCCCTTGTACCCACAGAATACAGATAAATGTCAATTGACCTGTTCAATATAAACTCCAAAAAAAAATACACTCATAAAATAAAAGGCACAATTGCATTTTTCCCCATTCACCCCACAATAATTTTTTTGTGTGAGGGGGTGGGGGAGGATAAGAGAGAACAGACGCTTTGGCTGTATAAATTGCTTTTCTTTGGCCTCATTTGAAATTAATTATTTCCTACTGGACAATTCCTTTAAATTGAAATAATCTTCTGCAGCGCGCTACACCGCAGACATCCGACATGTCAAGTAGGGAACGTGTTGTTGAAAAGTATTGGTCCACAGATGGTGTCTGGGAGTAGGGGGGCCCCGAGCTGAAGTTTTGCACCCGAGCCCATGATTCTCTAGCTACGCCCCTGTACGTATGCCTGCTATCTATCATTTCAGTATTGTCTGAGTCAGTCTAGTTTGGACAGCGTATTATCGGCTGTCGTTTATCTTGTCTACATGACACCCTTCAGTGGACACACATTGAGCGGCCTTTCATAACCATTAAGGAACGTAAGCATTTTCCTATTTATCAGTTTTTAAGTGTTGTCTTTTATATGCTACTGTGGGTAATGTAATTGTTCTTTCTGATGAACCCTGCTATTTGGGAGAAATGTGTTGAAGCGTTAAGATTAATTATCTTCAGTATCCATATCTATTTGTGGTAATTATTATTTGTCATAACAATTTGATGTCAGTTAGAAAATTCATTATGTGAAATCCACATCAAGAAGTGACATGTCACTTTTTTTTCAAAAACTTTCTACTTATCTTCGGTGACACAAATTTTCCATAGCATTCAATGGGAAGTGAATGTTTGATGTAGAATGAACCCAGTAGGAGGCAAACACAAGCCCCTGTGCTACTTGGGAAATATATAACAGGTGCAGATAACTAATGATGCTCACACATCCCTCCACTAGGGGAACAACTTAAAGGAGTTTGCCACGATGTAATGTTGACGTGGGATCCTCCAAAATGGGTATTTAATCACTTTTCTAAATATATGTGATTATACAAATTCAAACCTGTGAGAGATACAGCTTTCTTTACATGCCTTAAGTTAATTAAAAGTTTACATTAGACACGACCAGGAGCTGATCTGGCTGCGCTTGCGTGTTTGCACTTCCTATCTGATGACAGGGAACATGAAGGAGCTTGCAAGGGGCTGGGGAGAAATGTGCAGTGTATGAGGCTTTCTGCTGTATAGAGAATCCACTGTTGTAATTATCTTAGTAAACAATGCAGACGCTCCCTTGCTTCCTCACTCTGCAAGGGGCTGAGGAGAAAGTGCAGTGTATGAGGCTTTCTGCTGTATAGAGAATCCACTAGTTGTAATGTAATTATATTAGTAAACATTGCAGATGCTCCCTTGGTTACTCGCTCTGCTCGGGCCCCCTCTCTCTCCTCCCTGCAGCTGTTCATGACACTGCATGATTTGTTTATCTTCTGTCCTGAGCAGATAACCGGTAAGGAAGTCACTTCATGGCAAAACCCCTTTAATGATAAGAAACTGCACATTGGATAATTACTAGTATCATACCAGTATGCAAAAAGGCCACAGTATAATACATGGGGAGATTGCACAACTGCAAAAATACCAATAAGACAACCACTCATACATCTTCTAGTTTTTCTGTCATTTGTTTTTTTGGGTGCTGATATCATTTTGCTATGGGGCCTTATGAATTCTAGGTACAATCCTACTGGTGCCCTTGTGCAGTTAAGCAGTGCTGCCTACCAAGTGAGCTAAGGAGGTGAGCATGCACCGTATATGGTAGATGCTAGAGCTGTGTTACACTGCTGACACACATTTGTAATGGCCTGTATTGATAATAACTCCTATTTGGCAATTTTACCTCTTAGATACCAAGGTCAATAGCAATCGTGGCATCTAAGTCATTAGATGAAGGAAAAAGGGGCCCTTTTGTTACCCAAATTCCACCCTTCTGTTATGGTAGCCAGGGAACTAGTTGCCATGTTAGTACTCCCATTTGAAGAAAAGATAGCAGTTGCAGCACAATACACTGCTGTACAGAAGCACTGGTGATCAAACCGCTTCATGATCAGGTGGGACTAAATCTTTATTTAACCCTTTAAAGGGAAGCTGTCACATAGGTTATGCCCCCTTTGCTGAGGACAGCACAAGCCAGTGTCAGACCTGCTGTTTCCAGCACTGTGTCCCTTATTCTGTAAGATGCTGCAGTTTTAGAGCATTTAAATCTTATTCATGAGCAGGTGTTAGCCCTGCCCACCAAAGGCTAGCCACACCCACTGACAGATATTCACATGTTACTACCTATTCAAAGTAATAGGTTTTCCAGTTGAGGTGGGTGGTGCTAGCTTCAGGTGGGCGTGGTTTAAAAAAAACTGACTCTTTGAATGAGTCTTCGAATGACTCTTCTGGCTGAAAACTGCAGATTTGAGCATTACATACATGAAAACTCCAGCATCTTACAGAATAAGGGACACAGCGCTGGAAACAGCAGGTCTGTCACTACCTTGTTCTGCCCTCAGCAAGGGGGGCATAATCTATGTGGCAGATTCTCTTTAATCGCTCCAAAGAAAAAAAATATTATTCTTCATTTTTCTCCTCCTCGCTTTCCAAAAGCCATAACGTTTTCATTTTTCCACCTACATAGACATATGAGGGCTTTTATGTTGCGGGACAAGATTAACTTTCTAAGGGTGTCATTTATCCTACCATAGAATATACCAGGAAACCGCGAAAAAATTCTAACTGGGGCAAAACGGCGCCCACGTCACTTCCTGGATACGCATGAGGTTGTCAGGCTAGTTGCCAGACAGGTACCCACGTGCTTCCGGTGGCGTTCCGGAAGCCGGCGTTTCCACCATGGGACGGAAGAGCGAGCGCAAACAGGTGAGTGTAGTTGTCAGCGCTTATTCGTGGGTACTTAAGGGTGCTTATACTAGTACCACTCATGCCATGATTAAGGGTGGTTTAGCCACCTGAAACGCGTCGGCGTTCTAGGGTTTTTTCTTGTCTGTTATGCCATTACGGGTTACCCTGCTTTTTATGGAATTATAATAAAGGCGAAATTTTTATTGGCACCGCTGTATCATCCATTTCATGCTCCATTGTCATTTATCCTACCATAGAATATACCAGGAAACCGCGAAAAAATTCTAAGTGGGGCAAAATGTGAAAAAAATGTACTTGCGCCATGTTTGCGGGAGTTTTGTTTTTGCGGCGTTCAATCTTTGGTAAATATAATGTGTTATCTGTATTCTACAGGTTGATACACATCCGCCAATACCAAACATTTAGGGTTATGTTTCTGTTATGTTTTGGTGGCGTAAAAAAATTCCAAACATTTTCTATTTTTGAAATTTGCACCGCAACGCCGTTTTGTGCGACCAATAACTTTTTTTGCACTAACACCTACGAACGTCAGTGAGGTTGAATTTTTTGCAGGCTGAAGTGCACTTTTTATAGCTAGCAGTTTGGAATGCATACAACGTTTTTGATCACTTTTATTCCAATTTTTATAGGACATGAAATGACAAAAAAATCCCGCAATTTTGGCGTTTGGAATTTATTTTCTTCTACGGTGTTCAGCGTACGGGATAAATGATGTTATATTTTAACAGCTCATACTTTTTCGGACGCGGTGATACCAAATATGTGTTACTTTTTTATTATTTGTTTTTTTTATTTGTAAAATGGTGAAAGAGGGGGGATTGGACTAATACTTTTTTTTCTTTACACTTTAAAACTTTTTTTTTTTTTTACTTTAACTGTGAGTCCCCTTAGGGCGCTTCACCACTAGGGGGCGCGATCGTTAATACAGCCTAATGCATTGCATAGACAATGCATTAGGCTGTACCCAGGCAGGAAGTGGGGCAAACGAGAACATGGCAGCGATGGAAGCCTTCACAAGGCTTCCCGCTGCCATGTTCAGCGGTCGGATCCCCACATTTACACTGCGCAGCACCGTTTTTCATTCATTTAGATGCCGCGGACATCATTGCCGCGACGTCCAAAGGGTTAACCATCGCAGGCGGGCTCTGATTGGTTGCTATGGCCAACAAAGTGAATTTTAGACCCAGACAGTTTTCATACATGTGGCCCTATATGTACCAATAAAAACTATAGCTTGTCTTGTAAAAGCCAGGCCCATGCACAGGTCCATCATAAAATAAAAAAATATGTGGGTCTCGGTGTATGATGAGAACAATTATTTTTTAAACCGTTTTATATTTTTTTCAAAGTAGTAAAACATAAAACAATCTAAGTTTGATAGCACAGCAGAGTACAGTAAACATGACCTTTCTACTGCTGAAGTGAACAGTTGGTGGAATTGTTTTTTTTATCATTCCAGCCAACAAACATTTTTTTTAAAGTTTTCGTTACATTATAAGGTACATTCAATTGTGCAATTAAAAAATACAAATTGCGTAACAGAAAAATAAGCCCTTCTGTACTCAAATAAAAAGAAAAAAAAAAAAAAAGATTTGTTACTCCTGGAAGATGGAGATGCATGACACCCAGTTAGCTTTGTACAGGACCTTAGTAAGAAACCCTTTAGGAGTCATATAGTTGCAACCCGACCACTCAGTGTTGAGATGCATCTCTCCCACCCTGTTTCTTAAAATTTAACAGAACGGTAACATTTGTGATATTTGGCATATTTAAAGATATAACACAATGTTCTGAATGATGACCATTTTCATATGCTTTATAATGTTGTTCAGTAGCCAGCACCATTTCCCTCAACAAGACTATGCGGTGTTTGAGAACTTAGGTCGACATGTCTGAAAATTGACAGCGCCGGGGCAGTATTTAGGTGCATTAAATCAGTGTAAAGTCCAAACCTCTCAAAAATCTGGAGTCCGTTATACCTTGCATAGTAAACTGAAAGGGGATTTATCGCTTCATCAGTTTGTCTGTTTCATTGTACTTTCAGTTTCTCAGCTCCTCAAATCCAGGGGTGTTTCTTCCACTCCCAGCTGGGTGTTTTTTTTAACTGAAGAGGGATGACATCATCCCCCCCCTTCACTGTTCGTACTCACTCCCGAGTCATTGTGTTTGTTTGAGATCAGTGGGAGGGGATAGCACATCCCTGCTCTCTCCCCCCTCTCTTTCAGAGTCCACATGTCACTGTGTTGTTCCTCTCCCTATACAGTCTTATTTTGTAAGAGCTGTTTGTTTACATACCACAGCCCTGTATTCTGTCTAGACAGTCTTCTATGAACTCAGAACACTGATCTCTTCTCCTTTCACAACTGGAGGTTTGTTACAGTTGAATCCAGTCTTCTATGAACTCATCCAGAGCAGCACAGATCTGTCTCCTTTCTATGTTTATACGCAGCAGCATTAGGCACCGTGCACCATTCTGCTGTTTTCTGATTGTAGAAGCAGCTGCAGTGTTACTGTGCAACTGCTGGCTGTGCAAAGTGAAATGTTGCCGGCCCCTTATTCTGAGTGAGAGAGGCAGGAATGCTCGCTCCAGTGAATCCGACCAGGGGCCAGACAGAATGTAAATTAGTAGAGCCGTCAGCCAATGAAATGAAAGGAGGTGGGATGAAACTGGCACTGGGGAACAGTGTTTACAGAAAACAAAGATCAGGGAGACAGTGAAAACAAGACAGCTTTGCAAACGACATCCAATTGCAAAGTTGCTTGTTTTCACGGTCCCTTTATTCTGAAGACCATTTAATGTAATGATAAAACCTCTTTAATGCACTTAAAAATCGTGGCGCATAACGTATCATTGCTAGTGTATGCAATGTACCTCTATAGGCGCATTGCGTTATGGAGGCACATAGCATATTATTGCTACTATATGTAATGAGCCTTTTTATAATGAGCACATTACAATGTGTCTTGCCCGGCGTATAATGTGCCTAGTTTTAGTGTAGGACAGTTCATTTACATCGGGAATATGGCGTCAAAAGTGTTTTTGGCGCAAAATAGACAAAAAACTGGCTTTTGCGTATTGGGACATGTCACGCATAGTGACCAATAAATTTTATGAGGCAAAAAGTGGTGAGCCTGAGAAATATGTGGTTCATTCCGAATGTTGTTTTAGTTAGAGCAATTACAACAGCAATGTGACAGTACTGTATTGATTAATCTCTTCCTATGTATTGGAGCATGCCCACTATAACCAGCAGTGTCATCAAAAAAGTTTTGCAGCAGCAGTTTATGGCTGTTCTTGTCTGTTGAAGGTTGTAATTTTTTTTGGGTGAAAATGTCACGTGGCATCACATTTGTTATAGATCTCAACTATCTAATGGACTTGTGAGAGTTTTGATAAAGGCCCAAAAGAATCTTGACAGACACCCTTGACTTAGAATGGAAGGTCAAGTTTCTGTCAGGGTATGTGTAGTTTTCATGGCAAGAATAGGGCTGTAGACTTTACTACTACTGCCATTAATATATTGGAACCCAAGTGCGATATATAACTAGATTCACACATGCAACTTTTGAGAACAAAGTTCCTTCTTTTATAATTTTAGTTCCTTTTTGATTCACTTCTATACAAAAATCCCCCACAAGTTGAATGTGTAGCACTAACCAAGGCCTCTTTCCAGCACTTTTTTTTTCTTTTTTTTTCCTTGAAACCCCCCCCCCAATAAGTTTTGAGAATTTTTAGAGCATTTATTAATTTTCTTTTTACTAGTGGTGGTGTATTACATTTTATTACTATTGTAACATGCTTTTGTATGGCATTGTCCTATACAGTAAAACACCATATATCATTTGCATGATTAATGAAATAAATAAATAAAAAAACCACCAAAAAATAAACAGCAAAAAAAAACACCAACCAAATGAAAATCTTTTTCATTTTTTTTTTTTTTGCGACACGCTGAAAAGGCCAAATCCCAACACACTTTATAGAAAAGACTCTATACAATATAATTACAAACATTAATAATTTCATTTTAAGAATTCTTTGATTGCATCAGGGGCGTAACTAGAGAAGCCAGGGCCCCAAAGCAAACTTTTGGATGCCCCCCCCCCCCCCGCCCACCTCCCTGACCACGACCATGTACCAGGACCTGCTGTTAGATAATGTAGATAATACAAGGGGCAATACCTCACCATACATCTCACCATCATACTGCTACCAATCAAATCCCACTATACTAAGACCAGCATTACCAATAACGCTATTACATAAGGACCTGATTATACCACCAGAACACGACCACAAATTACCACCACATAGTGACTGAATAATACCCTACACTATTACTGATCAGTACACAAAGACCAATACTGTCTAATAATAATAATAATAATAATAATAATAATATATAATAATATAGTGACCATATAGTGGTATATACCAGTGTACACAGGCTCTGCAGACTGTTTATAACCACCATTCAGTGACCATATAATGGTAGACACCAGTGTACACAGGCTCTGCAGACTGTATATTACCTCCATACAGTGACATATAGTGGTAGACACCAGTGTACACAGGCTCTGCAGACTGTATATAACCACCATTCAGTGACCATATAATGGTAGACACCGGTGTACACAGACTTTGCAGACTGTATATTACCTCCATAACGTTACATATAGTGGTAGACACCAGTGTACACAGGCTCTGCAGACTGTATATTACCTCCATACAGTGACCATATAGTGGTAGAAAGCAGTGTACACAGCCTGTGCAGACATATAAGTGATTACAGTGCAGTTATATCTTGTGACTCACAGGTGACGTTTCTCTGACCAGTCGTTGACTTTCTCTTTTGTTCTGCATCCGGTCCAGTCCACCATCATGACGACATCTGCCGACCATTTGTCCCTGCAGATTTAGACACAAATATCTTAGAATCCTGACTTTTCCAGCACCTGCCCCCCTGGCTATATGGGGTCCATTTAGGCAGGCAGGGTTTAGATAGGATATATGGGGCCCCAAATAGGCAAGGTTTAGGTAGCCAATAGAGTGCCCATATAGGCAGGCAGGGTTTAGGTAGCTATAGGGAGCCATACAGGTAGACAGGGGTTAGGTGGGCTATAGGGGCCATATAGGTAAGGTTTAGGTAGCTAAAGGGGCCCCATATAAGTAGACAGGCAGGCTTGTGGGGGTATACAGGCAGGCTTGTGGGGTATATGGCAGGCATTGTGGGGGTATAACAGGCAGGCATATGGGGGCTTGTATAGGCAAGCATATGGGGGCCGTATAGGCAGGCAGGCATATAGGGGGCTGTATAGGGAAGGCAGGCATAAAAGGGGGCTGTATAGGCAGGCAGGCATATAGGGGTGTATAGGCAGGCATATGGGGAGGTATAGGAAGGCATATGGGGGGCTGTAGGCAGGCATATGGGGGGCTGTAGGCAGGCATATGGGGGGGTATAGGCAGGCATATGGGGGGGTATAGGCAGGAATATGAGAGGGTATAGTCAGGCATAGGGGGAGGAAGAGGCAGGCATAGGGGGCGGTATAGGCAGGCAGATGGGGAGGTATAGGCAGGCATATGGGGGGTATAGGCAGGCATATGAGGGGTTATAGGCAGGCATATGGGGGTATAGGCAGGCATATGGGGGTATAGGCAGGCATATGGGGTAGGTAAAATAAGAAATCACTTACTCACCTCGGTCCACGCTCCCTCGATGCGCCGAACGCTCCTGTCTGCTGCTCTCCCTGCAGCCTCTGTGCTCAGCACGGGCGGTGCGGTGATGTGACGTCACCGCGCGCGCCCACGTGACCACAGAACGCCGGCAGGGGGAAGTAGTAGAGCGGAGCGATCGGCGCTCCGTACTGCTAGCTCCAGCCAGCGCTGCCCTTGAACACTAGGGCCGGAGGACCCGGGCGTTCAGAGGCAGCATGCGCCGGGCCCCGCAGCTCCCCGTCCGCCGCAATGAACTGTTAAGTTCACTGCCGGGGGGGCCCAGGAGCGGCATTACCGGGGTAGCAGATGCGGTAGCAGCTGCCCCGGGGCCCCCCCTAAGCGCAGGGGCCCCGCAGGAACTGCTACCCCTGCTACCCCGGTAGTTACGCCCCTGGATTGCGTCATTGTCATGTATTTAATGTTTTGTTCAGGTGGTTAGACTTATTCTTGTAAATATTGAAAGTGCATTGTAAAAATGTACTTGGTCCTCATTCACATCATGGTTTTGGTCTCCATTTCCTGTCCACCATTGCTTTTGTGTCTGATGCAGAAACCGTGTATGTTTGGTAAATAGGGGAAATGTAGTCCAATTTGGACTACTTTTGCCATATATGTCTCTGGCTCCATCACGGCCCCATCGTGCTTTGTGACATAGACAACAAAAGGGGACAAAAAATTTAATTTTAATGAGTGCATATGTTATTTATAATGCAGAGCTGTAACTTATCTTTCTTATACCTCGGTAATAAGTTCAGTTCATTGCCCCAGAACTGACCAAAGTAAACAGACACTGGGGGTATAAGCTAGGTTGCCCCAGCTATGTCCATGTATAATATCTGTACACTATTTACTCCAAAGATGGTCCTAATACATTATATAAATTTGCCATGTGACTGACATTGTACATTTTCAATGATACTTTTTCTTTCAAAAAACATTTTTTAAAGACCCCAGTGTTTGCTCCATATGTCCCTGTTCCTCTTTCTTAGTTCGCAGTTGGGCATTTTACGTCACATTGCAGTAAGGTCTAGTTTTTCTTTTGTATTTATTTCACCTTTTATTTCCTCAAACACTGACAAGCAGAGAATGGATAATGTCTACTTGCTACACAAGACTAATATTTCCCTATAAAACACATACACTATACTATATTTCAAGACAATGGTGCTGTTTTTATTCTCCGGCCACCAGAGGGCATTCACCACTTGTTGTTGCCAGAACCGAAATCTATCAGCATTAACATATAACAAATTTTGCAGTCTTAGCATAATTTCATGATATTTTTGCAGTGTTGCTGGGGGAGAAAAATGAACAGTCTAACAAATACTCTTTATCTTTACAGTTATTAAGATTTCCAATAAACTGTATACTAGATGAATGAACCTATCATCAATATGTGAGTAGCCATATAATTATATCTACTATGTCACATACCATTCTTTACAAGAGAAAAATACTAAAATTGTGTCACAGGTCTGGTGAATCTTTTGTTACAGTTGATATTATAACTTTATAATAAGATCAATCATTGTTACATTTGCATGGAATCCTGTTATCATTTATCCAGACTATTATTACAACACTCCCTGTATACATACGGATAACATGGGACAATGCGATTCGATTTTTTTATATGTATTTATATGACCCCTTACTGATAACATTCAAGTAAACTAATATACAGGTAAAAGAACCTGCAAACGACAGTGACAATGTTAAAAACGACTGCTCATTTATCAGCTATGACAACTATTATTTATTTAAATAGTATTAATTTCAGGGCACTGTACATTTGAAAGCGTTTTAATACATAGCAGAAGACCAAAGCAAGTACAATAGAAACACTAAATAACCAACAAACTGATACAGAGGGTGAGAGAACCCAGCCCATGAGGGCTTACAATCTACAAAGGAGAAGGAAGGAGACATAGGCTAGGTCTATACTGCATCAGACAAAAAACAGCCAGAAAGCAGCCGTTTTTAACCGATGTAGGACCATCTTTTTTGTCACGTTTTGCGCAAAAACCGTGGTAGTTTCTCGTTCCTTTTTTACGTCGACCATACAATTGTATTATATGGGAAGACGCCAAGAAAACTAAAAGTGCAAGCGTATTATACAACATGTTGTATAATACGCCGGCGCCAGAAGACGAGCAGAGAAAAGACGAGTTGTGAAGACTGCAGCTCGTCTTTTCTACTGCCGTCTATGGGGCCGCACGAACGATCGTATCCTCGGCGCTCTTAAAAAACTAAAAGCGCCGAAAATATGATTGGAATGCTGTGCAGTGTAGACAGAGCCATAAGGTGAGAGATGGACATGTTTGTGGGGTGGTGTAGAGGCAGCAGGGTTATTGTAGGCTATCCTGAAAATATGGGTTTTCTGATTTCTTCTGAAAGTTTCAAAAGTGTAAAAGAGTTTGATGTACTGTGATAGTGAGTTTTAGAGTATGGAGATACACAGGAGAAGTCTTGAAAGTGTCTGAGTGATTAGCAGACAAAAAAGGAGCAGAGAAGATGGTCCTTGGAGGATCAGAGACTGTGCGAGGGGAATTGTCTGGAGATTAAGGCTGAAATGTATGGCTGGAACAGATTAAGGGCATGTCCCCACGGCACCGGTTTGCTGCCGGTTTTTCAGACGGTCTACGGGCTGCTATGGAAAACCGCCGGCCGCCCGAAAAACATTGAACATGTTCATTCCTCCGTCCGGTTTTCGGATGGAATATGAACAGATCAATGGGAAGGGGGAGGGCTTTTCTCCGCTCATCGAGGAGAAAAGTCGTCCCCCCGGCGGTAGTGGGGACGGCACTAAAACAGGACAAATACCGGTCAGATAAACCGACCGGTATTTGTCCTTTGCCCTGGGGATTAGCCCTAAGGAGAGCCTTGAATATTATTGCTAACCCCTTAAATCTGCCTACAGAGGGGGTTTGTGGCTCCCAGCACTGATACTTCGATATTTGTCAACAGCTCGATTCCTAGAGCATTCTCTGTGAAAGTAAGACACCGGAGGAAGCTTCCGGTCTCTGTCATTTAACCCTTTGATTGCCACAGTCTGTAAACGTGGCATAATCAAATAGGATTCTACCGGGTCACTGGAATTTCCGGTGTCCCATGGACCCAGGAGAATATCTATACAGTCAGCCCTGGGGACCTAGACTAAACCCAGAGCTGTCTGCATAGTAAGCTTGCTGTCATGGAACACAGTGTGTTGCCCTGACATAACCTGTATCATTCTAACACAGAATATAATGTATTAGCATGCAATAGTGTGCTAATTCACTACTAAGTGTATAAAAAATAAAGGGCCTAATAGTTTTCCGATAGTGGGATTAAAAAAAAGTAAAAAACAAAGTGTGGAAAAATAAAATAAACAATAAAAGGATACTGAATAAAAATATTGTTGTGCATACATTGCACAAAAAAACCCTACACATATTAGGTATAAGCATGAATTTTAAAACCTATAAAACTGATCTAACAGATTATTTAGTGTAAAATGTGAATGGTGTTAAAAATAATAAAACAAAAACAAATGTAGAAATATACTTTTCTTATGTTCATGTTGCAAATTTTATTTTAAGAAATGATGAGGTAATTTATATATAAACTCCATCTATAGCCCCAAACAATACAAATTCTTCCACATAAAACCAATCCTCATCCATCTGTATCATTGAAAAAATAAAAACATTACGACTGTTGAAACGCAAGGAAGCAAAAAACTAAAAAAAAAAAAAAAAAAATAGCTGGTCATTAAGGCCTTTTCAGGCCTGGTGCTTAAGGGGTTAATAGTTTGAAATAAATTTGTTAAGCAATGACTAGCAAGTGAAGGCCGTGGCCGTGGGGATAGGCAGGGGAATAGGGAAAAAGGAAGGTGGGTAACTGGACTGAGTTGAGGATAGATTGGAAGGAAGTAAGATGGGAGGCCACAGAAAAGAATGTTGCAGTAGTCTAGGTGGGAGATGACAAAAGCATAAACCAGTTGGATGCAGCAGGCACAGGTAAGGGACTAAATGTGCAGTTTAAAAAGACAGGACAATGTCAAAGATTATTTCAAGGTGGCAGAATTGGGGGGGCTAAAAGAACTATCAAAGGGGACATAGGAATTTTTGAAAAAGCATTTCTGCTACCTAGGATACATGAAAAAATTTTGAGGTTCTTAATTCACATTTTTGATCAAAATTGCTAAAGCACACCTCCGAAACTTCAACCAGACCTCAATACAGGTGGGTCCTACGCTATTGTTACCTCTTTTGGGGACTGTTCAGATCTCCATACTTCACTCCCTGAATACTTCACTCAAAAATTCCTATGTCCCCTTTGATTTTTTTCTTTTTTTTATTTGGCTACTGATATTGAATGTGAAAGTATATTACAGCCACGCCAGTGTACACCTAGCTCATTCTTTTCAAAAAGGTTTTTTGATGTCAAAACCTATATTTTTTTTCTTTGTGAAAGGGAGGAGTGGCTGCCTCCTTTTGGTTTTCTGCACTCCACCCACCTTCACAGGTTTTTAAAATCTGCAGTGTACTTAGAAGGGGTGGCCTTCAATCCCTGAAGTAGGAATCTAACAGTCCCCAAAGAGGAACAATAGCGTAGGACCCCACTGCATTGAGGGTCGTTGAAGTTTCGGGGTGGGCAAAAGCAGTTTTGTTTAAAAAATGTAACTAAAAACCCTCAACTTTTTTTCATTATTAGTTAGCAAGATGCTTTTTCAAAAATTCCTATTCCCTTTATAGTTTCTTTTTTTGAAAAGTGTGCCATGATTGGAATGTGTTTTATTTACAGCCACGCCTTTGTGCACCTATGCTCATTTTTTTCAAAAAGGTTTTTGGGATGTGCAAAACCAAATTGTTTCTTCTAAAAAGCATAAACACGGATATTTTCCATTGGAATTGTGGATCCTTGCATTTTTTAATTTGACATTAATTTTTTTTTTTCCCAGTCTTTTTATCATATTTAAAAAATTTTACAAATTCCTCCCTTTTTTCATTTAGGCAAATAAACTCCATAATAGGCAGACACTACCTGTTCTGAAAAGATCATTTTTTAGCAGTCTCCTGATTAACATCGCAGGCAAGATTACAATGAAGAAGTAAGGACCTCAGTAACATTGAAAATTCTCAGCATTCTTTATTGCTTTTTTAACTGCAGTTTTAAACCCCTTTTTATGTGAGAAGGGGGTAAAATATGAAGTGAATGTGCAGCAATATCTACATGTCACATGGATAGGTGAATCAAACCCTGGGCTGATGTCACACAGTGTTTTTGGAAGAAATGCTATGTTTTAGTGACTTTTTTTTTTTTTTTAGCTTGCAGCTTTCTGAGCAAAAACTGCCACAGCTATATGTTAGTAGAAAATCGGTAGTAAAATATAAAATGCAATACATATATTGTTTTTTGTTGAAGCCTTTTTCTCAATTTGGGTGCCTATTTTGGTCAGTAGCATTTTTTTTCCAAACACAGCATACTGTAAGTGTTTTTAGGCAGTTTTACCCCATAGTTCTCTTCCTATTAGGAAAAAACAAACGAAACCAGCATCCACCTTCAATGAATTGTCGACTTCCTGTTTTGAAAAAGTATGAGTGAGTTTTTCACTTTTTTTGTTAGAAATTATGTTATCAAAGAATAATCATTAAAAAAAAATGACGGGGTCACATATTTCTTATGGGAAAACATAACATAATAAAATGCAGCTATAAAAACACATGTACCTAAACAAAGCAAAATCCAAACAGTTTTTTAAAGCATTTTTTCAGTCGACTAGTTGAATTGAGTGACTTTTATTTTTATTAATAAAAGGGGTGTTATTGTATACAACTAGTTAAACTAAAATACATGACTGGTGTTGATTCTGGGACCATCCCTTTAAGACTCCTGTTTCCCAATGCAATACAGTATCTGTTACAGGGCAGTTATCCCTATATGAGGATAATCATTTTTCTTCTGATCCCTTCTATACTGAAATGATGGCGACAGGAGAGGATAGTACCAGTTTTTTATTTTATTTTAACTTAATCCTGGCCACTAGTGGGATTCCAGAACATCTTGGAAACCACATTAAATCTGCCTAGCTGTACTACTGTACCCGCTAGGCAGATGTGCTATTCAGGTGACCTGAAAAGCTGCATAATGACTTATGTATGAACCAAAAAATATGAAATACTGGCTATCACTCAGTTTTCAGAAGCACATAATTACAATTAACAATACGAGTATATTTTATTTTCCATTTGTGGTAAAATAGTTACATTTTTTTAATCCTTGTATCAATCACTCCTGATCCACGACAGATTATAAAATATTTTTGACAACCACAGAATCACAGAAAAGTACATAAAACAAACTCACAACAAAGCCCCAAATACAATTGTGTGAAAAACTATTTGCCCCTTCCTGAGGGATTAGGCCTCGTTCACACGACGGCTCTTGCTGCGGCTTTCGGCGCGGTCCCCGCGGCCGAGGCCTCATCCTGACCGCGCCACAAACTCGAGTCTCCCGACGCGGGTTTGCAGCACGGGAGCTGGGCGTGGTCACGGCGCGGGTGCGGCGCGGTTTGGGGTGCGGCTTGCGGCGAGGGTTTGCTCCCATGCAAATTAATAGGCGGCACCCGCGGCAACACCGCGCGGATGCCGCGCTGAGGACTCCCTGTCAAGATTTGACAGAGATTCTAAAACGGGGGCAAGGCCGCGGCCCCAAAGCCGCGGCGTGGATTATTAACCTTTAGGCCCCTTTAAAAAACGGGGCGCGATTTGGACGGGGTTTTGGACGCGAAACCCGCGTGGGAAACCCACGGCCATAACCGCGTTCAAAATCCGTGTGTAACATGTTGTGCGAAAACAGCCTATCCGCCCCCCCATTTTGAGGGACGACGGCCTATTGGGGTGAAAATCTCGACGTTGCCTGCCCCTAGGGGAGCTCAAGGTCAGCCAGATATTTTTCCACTTTTAAACCCCTTCCCCCCACACCGGCACAGGGAGAAAACAATGCTGCCCCCGTTCTCTCATTTTTTAAAAGCCCCGGCCCCGTTAGGGGACTTATAGGGGGTCAGGAACCAACCTTGGGTACTATATACTATAGACCGAGGATTAGGCGGTGGGCCGTTGATCAAGACAGGCTAACTCGGATTAAATTTAAGTTTTTTTAATTGCCTTGGAGGCACACTAAAAACAGGTAATAGTACAAATGGATAATATACAGGAAAGAAGAAGGTGCAAATAAATTATGGGTTACAACAAAAGGCAGTTAAATATCAGTTCCCTTTTGTTGTTGGTCTCCTCGCATGGGGGCATATTGGCCTGGTGCCGTGTGATGCTCCTGGACCTGCTCTCATACCCCCCTCCTTGGATCAAGGGAAAGGTAAACCCTGGCTCTGGCTTATACTGTGGGGGGGACACCCACGTGGCAGCCCCCCTACCACCCCGGGGACGGTCTAGAACCCCTCCAACTCAGGTCAGGCTTTTCTGTAAAAAACCCAAAAATGGACTAAAATGGCAGAGCCTTGGCACAAAAAACCCGGGGGCCCATCAGAACCAGCGGGAGCTACCCAGCCTGGATATGAGACACCCCTACTTATGGCCCCCCGAGGTCCGGTTTTGGATATCTCCCCCCAAAGCGTCCGGAAACCCGGGAAAATAGGGTGTGTCGTGCGGGGATTCCCAAATTTTTATGTTATAAAACTCGCCATCACCTTTTAGAGCGGGTCGCCTATAAACGATATGAAATTCGAGACACCCGACTGGTTTGGTTGATTGCAGTTTTTAAAGCTGGAGGCGGAACTAGCTTTGTTCATGTAATTTAAAGGGGAAAAAGGGAGTTCTTTTTCAGGTGCCCTGTATCCTGCGTGCCAACCCCCCTATGGAAGTTTTTACAATGGGCTTGATTACTATTAAATTGACTTGTCCGTGCTGGGGCAGCTGTGATTATGATTAAAAAGGTTGGGGAGAGAACTTCGTTGGGGGATGAAGTAAAGTGAATTTCTACTCACACCCCCCCCTTTTAGGGCGTAGGGGGCGCACTCCCCGGGCTCCACCAGCGCCCACTTCCCCCTTCTCCCTGTCGGGACAGCCCTTGGCGTTGTGTGGGCCCTGGGACCCCCCGGGGCAAATGACGAAGTTGTACTGCTGGAACGAAGGCTCCCGCGTAGCAACCTCCCATTTTGGTTCGGAGACCCTGGTAGCCAGCTCAGAGGGTTGTGGTCGTCTCCACAATGAAATCCCCCCCGATAGAAGGGGGCAGCGCTGAAGGGCCCCCACTACGCCAGGGATTCTTTTCCAGGTGGAATAGGCCACTTCCCCCCGGCAAAAAAACTTCTGGCTCAGGAATAACGGATGTTCCCGTCCCCCTTTTGTCCCCCCTGGCTGACATGGGACCCGGGGCCAAAGTCACTATGTCGGGTTTTTCTATAAACTGCCAGGTTGAAATCGGCGGGTTGAGACTGGGGGGCTGGACAAGGGAGCCTTGAGGGCTTGGAAACCCCCTCCCAGTCGTTTGTCAATCGACTGCGGAGGGGAACCCTTTTCCGGGGAGGTCTGTCAGGGGCTTTGCCAGGCTACTATAGTGTGAACAAACTCCTAATACCCCGGTGCCCAAGAAGGGCATCACCTGCTTTTTGGTCCTGGGGGTGGGCCAGGATGCATGGCACCACTTTTTTCCGGCTCTGGCTTCAAGGGCCCCCCCCCCTATCCGGGGCCCCAGGTTGGACTTCACTATGCCCCGCTGGCACTTTTTCCACTCGATGGTCAAGCCTGCCCGGGGGATACGTCCAAGCACCCGCGTCAGGTGCTGGAGGGGGTCCTCCCAGGTGGGACGAAAACGGCTATGCATCCCGGTAAGCGCCCCGTACCCCTTTAAGTTCCTTAACAGCGTTTTGACCATCCGCTATAATGGCAGGGGGATTTTTCATGCCAAACGGCAGACTGGACTCGTACAGCCAAATGGGGGTGTAAAGGCGGCGTCCCCCTTCCCCAGGGTCGGGGAAACTGCAATATCCCCGGCTCAGATCATGATGGTCAGGTACTTGGCCCCGGCCAAATGATCGAGCGGTCATCGATGCGTGGGATTTGGGGTTTCGAACAGTGCCCTGCAGCGTTGAGGCCCCTTAGTCCACGCAGAACCCGGGGGTTCGATCCTTTTTTGGGGGCAAGGACTACAGGCGAGGGCCCAGGCACGTTTGGGCGCCTGGATACCCCAGTTAGCATCTGTCAATCTCCTCAGCATTGCTTTTTCCACTTCGGGGGAGATCCCATATGCTGAAACGCCGGATGGGGGGGATCCCCGTGCCACGTTGGACGGCGATCCTCCTTCCAGGCACGTTAGTTTACAATGCCTAAGGGGGGAAGGGTTGCCCAAAAGCTGGGGCTGTTGGGCCTCCAGGAGCTTTCCACAAAAACTCCCCGTCCCCTATGAACCCCGCCCTGAAGGGGCAAGCATGTCCAGAGGTTCTCCGTCTCACTTTCCTCGGGGAGGTTGCACACGGAAGGGCAACATACCCCCCTTCATCATGTTACGTGGGAAGGCCTTCCCCTTCCCCGGTGTGGTCCAGGTGACCAGGTACGTGACTGCGTTGAGGTTGCTGGTGCACGACATTGGGGCCTTCCCAGGGCTGCCTGAACTTGTCCTGTGGTACAGGGCCCCGGACCCCACTTTCTGACCCACCCGGGGAGGTCCCCCTCACAAGTGTTCTGGTCGTACCACTGTTCTGGTCGGGCCCGGGGCCCTTTGCATATTCTCGTGCACTAGCTGCTCAAGGCCCGCATTTTGTCACGGAAGCGCATGACATATCAATGGGCCGACACCTCCGGGTTTCTAATCTCCTTCCCAGCCTCCTTTACCCAAACCCGGGGGCCCCCCCACAAGGGCGCCCCCCATACAGGAGCTCGAAAGGGGCAAAACCCTTGAGGTTTGTGGAACTTCCCCGGGAGGAATAGAGGTGTGGGAGGTACCGCTCCCAGTCGGCCCGTGGGGGTCGACCAACTCTTTAAACATCTGCTTCAGGGGCCCTTGAACCGTTCCACACAGGCCCTTAGTTGTGGGGGGTACGGGCTGGCCACCAGTGTTGCACCCGTAAAAACTTACACAAGGCTCCATTTGCTGCGCATGAACGGGTCCCCCGGGTTTGTGAGCCCTTTCCTGGGGGAAAACCCACTCAGGAAAAATTCCATAAGGGGGTGGGCCCCCTTTTCAGCCCGAATGGATACAATCTACCGCTTCCGGGGACCGAGTGGCGAAGTCAATACCGTGTATAAAGGTTTTTCCCGGGGTGCTGGGAATGGGCAGCGGGCCAATTAAATCCACACCACCCCCTGAAAGCTCGTCTATGTAGGCAGAGGAGGAGTTCAACCACCCCTTTTGGGTAGGCTGCAAAAATAGTGACTCGTTTACTATGCAACTGCAAATTTTTTGTTTTACTCATACTCGTCTATCACACTTCACAGCAGGACATGTCTCTCTGCGTTTAAACCCCAAAAGCTGTTCTAACAGTTGATAGATATCTCTTCTAAACAAGAAACCTCCATCTACCCACACTTAGAATAGAGTTTGATTAGAGAATTTCCCTCTTATTTAGAGAAAGTTTGAGGATATTGCGGTGGTGCAGCCCGGGGGGGGGGGGGATGCGGCAGGAGGTAGGCATTTTAAAGGAAGATATTTTTCAGCCATGTTTTCTTTCTTCAATTGAAAAACCCTTGTTTTTTTACCCCTTTTTTGGGCCCGGACCTCTGATAGGAGTTGAAATTGTCCATGTGTTTTTTCAGTTCATTGCAATCATGCGTGTTGTTCACAAAAATCGGCATAACTTATCCCATAAATTTTAAAAAAGTTTTTTGAAATCCTGCATCCTTTTCCGCAAATAGCTCAGTTGTACGCATATTGTTTTTTACATATTTATAGTAAAATTCGCCTGTAGTCATGTGCGAAGGGCCCCCACATTAATCCATATAAAATTTAAATACTCTTATTGCAGTCCGTGCGTCTGTTTGCCGCAAGAGCTCAGTTGTACGCATATTGGGCGACATGTATGAATCTCACCGCTTCGGAGCGCACGTTTTCGAGCGCTCGAACGTGAAACTGCGCCCCTTTATGTCGGCGCCCGAGGTGCACTCAACAAAACAGTGAAAGTCCCCTGCGCCTCGCCCGTTGTAGGGCAGTGCGGGGTTAGGCAAGTGCGGGACTGCACCAAGATTCGCCCCCCAAGGGGTCGCTCAACATGCGGGTGAAAAATTCCCCGTGCCTCCCAGTGTGGGAGGCGGGAGTGTGGGACTTAGGGGCGAAAGGGACTGCGCCTAACATGTATTCCTATTCGAACAGGTGGAAAAAAGCAAAAAACATTAAAAATTTTGTGAATAGCAAAAAGAGTTTCTTTCAAATGAATGAAAGAAAAAAAGTAAAAATCAAAGCTGTCTAAAAACGAATAAATGTAGTGAAAAAGTGGATCATTTTTAAAAATTAAAGGGAAAAAATGTAAAATCGCCAAAAAATAAAATCTCCGCTCTCAGTCTGTGAGGATGGAGTATGAATAAAAAAAAAAATTTTTTTTGCGTGTAAAACATTATCTGAAAAAAACTCAAACCTTTTAAAAAAAAATACCTAAAAAAAAATACCCAAAAAAAATCACTACAAAAAATCAATAAGGGACTACATCGGAATGTGGATATTGAAAATTGCCGGGAAATTAGTAATTCAAATTCTGAAACTCTCTCATTGGTCGACTAAACCAGCCAATCAAATAGGGGCACAGTGAACCATTAAAGCTATGAAAATTTGACCATCAAAACAAAGGTGGGCAGTTCAAAATATAGTAAAAAAGGCAGAAAAAAGCTGATTTGGGTTTAACTGCGGGGGCTGGCATCCCCCAAAGAGCCCGAGCTACTTTGTCTCATTGTAGTCTATAGAGAGATGGGGGCACTGAAATCTCAGCTCCGTGTGCGGTGGAGTATTAGTAAATAAATTGTTTTTATTAAGTGTAAAACATTCTCTGTAAAAGAGCTAAAACCTTCTATAAACATACAGAAATAAAATCACTAACAACGCGTTTGTCGCCGAGACCGGCGCTACATCAGGAATTGCGATATCGAAAATTGCCGGGAAATACAGTAATTCAAATTCTTGACGGTCTTCTCATAGGTCGGCAGAAACCAACCAATCAGAATAGGAGCGACAGTGAACCATTATAACCTATGGAGAAGTATTGACCAATCAAATGAAAAGGCGGACAGTTCAAAATACAGTAAAAAAGGCAGAAAAGAGCTGATTGGTTGAGCCCAGGCAGCAGATATGAATCCACCAATCATATGTAGTGCGTCTATTTTGAGTGGAGCAAGAAGGGCGCGATAGAAGGGCGCCCTAAAAGTTATTACTGTCTATGGGAAATATTCTAGTACTGTGATTGGTTGGGGGGGAAGAGGGGCTCGTCCTGCTTAGCCAATCAGCGGGTGAGCTACTTATCTCATAGTTCTATGGGGAAAAGAAATGCAGAGCGAGCTCTGTTTGTGATTGGTTCAGTTAAAAGAGGCGCGATTATTTGGGCCAATGGGAGAGCGAGCGACGGTCTTATGGGTTTTCTAATGCAATCTATAATAAAACTGTACATGGCAGAAATCAAATGATAAGACTCACGAAGTTGTACCGATCTCTATATAAAATGAACAATAATATGGGGGTAACGAAAATAAACAAATAAAAATGAATTCAATGAATTAATTTTTATTTCTTTATTTTCATTACACCCATATTATTGATTATTGGCTAACGAAAATAAAGAAATAAAAATGAACTCATTGAATTCATTTTTATTTGTTTATTTTCATTACCCCCCTATTATTGTTAATTTTATATACACATCGGTACAACTTCGTGATTCTTATAATTTGATTTCTGCCATGTACAGTTTGTCTGTGCCGTGCCGGACCCTATAAGCGCAGGGGGACAGCCGAGGCGTTGCATGACCATACCCCGACCTTGGACTGGAGCACAGGTGAAGTCATGCGTTGGGGTTCCGCGTGTCTCTCGCGTTGCCTGTCGAAGCCGCAACCTGCTCCTCGGGTCGCCTCCCTGAAATCTACCAAGCCTCCACCAGGCCTACCTACGCCATACTGGGACTTTGCTGACGTCTTTTTGGAAAGACAGGCCATTTCTCTTCCTCCACACCGGCCTTATGATTGTCCCATAGATCTACAACCTGGCTGTACCGGAGACTAAAGCTATGTCAGAGTACATCATTGAGAACCTCCCTAAAGGCTTCATTCGTAAGTCCTCGTCTCCAGCAGGAGCCGGCTTCTTTTTTGTGGAGAAAAAAGACGGGTCTCTCCGGCCCTGCATCGACTATCGGGGCTCAAATAAAATTACGATAAAAAAAACCGCTACCCTCTGCCCTTGATCTCAGAACTTTTCGACCGCCTGCGTGGCGCGAAAATCTTTTCCAAGCTGGATCTACGCGGTGCTTATAACTTCGCATTCGAGAAGGCGATGAGTGGAAAACGGCGTTTAATACACGGGATGGCCACTTCGAGTATCTGGTTATGCCATTCGGTCTCTGCAATGCCCTTGCTGTGTTTCAGAACTTTGTCAACGAGATCTTCCGGGACCTATTCTACGTCTGTGTTATTGTTTACTTGGACGATACTCAAATTTTTTCTCCTGATCTTGAAACTCATCGCCACCACGTCCGCCAGGTCCTCAGGCGACTCCTCACCCATCAGCTCTTTGCCAAACCGGAGAAGTGTCTCTTTGAACGTACCAGCTTACCCTTCTTAGGGTATATTGTCTCTGATAAGGGTCTCCGGATGGATCCTTCAAAACTCTCCGCAGTGTTACAGTGACCACAACCGGTGGGCCTTCGGGCCATTCAACGTTTTTTGGGATTCGCCAATTATTATAGACAATTTATCCCACACTTCTCTACGCTTGTGGCTCCCCTGGTGGCTGTAACTAAGAAAAACTCCAATCCCAAATCCTGGCCCCCTGAAACTCAAGAAGCCTTCAACCGTACCAAATCTGCATTCACGTCTGCTCTGGTTCTGTCTCGCCCGGACCCTAACCGCCCATTCATGCTGGAAGTGGACACTTCCTCTGTGGGTGCCAGGCCTGTCCTCCTGCAGAGATCCTCCTCGGGTAAACTGCTTGGGCCCTTTTGTGGTACTTCGGAGACTGAATCCAGTATCCTACAAGCTCCACTTGCCCCCGACCCTAAGTATCCCGAACGCCTTTCACGTGTCCCTCCTCAAGCCGGTGGTCCAGAACCGCTTCACCCGGAGTTCTGTCTCGCCTTCTCCTGTCGCTAATACAGATAACATCTTTGAGGTCAAGGAGGTGTTGGCGGAGTGAGGGGGAAGCGGTTCTTCCTTATTGACTGGAAGGGCTTCAGTCTGGAGGAGCGTTTGTGGAAACCAGAGGCCAACCTGTCCCCTGATCTCCTCTCTAAATTCCAAAAGAAGAGGGGGAGACCTAAGGGGGGCCGTACTGTCACGGCCCTTGCCCTTCTGCTCCTGCCCAGGAAACCCCATACTCACCAGTCCCCGCGTCTGGCTCCGACGGCCGCCGCGCGCGGACCCGCTGCTTAGGGCGCGCGACGGCTGGTCGGGATTTAAAGGAATAGCGCGCCGGTAATTGGCCATCGCTGGCCGCTGACCCGATGTAGTGTGCACGCCTCCTACACTCACTGCCAGTTTTTTGGTATGTGTTGGAGTGCCTATTCTGTATTCAGAAGTCCATCTTATCTACCCGTGTACCAGTCCGCCTGCTTACGTTTCCTGACCTTGCCTGTTTGCCGTCTGCCCTGACCTTCTGCCTGTCTCTGACCACGAACCTCTGTTGCCCGTCCTGACCTCCTGCCTGTCCCCGACTATGTCTCCGGATCCCGATTCTGTACCACGCATTACCCCGGCCGCCGCCGCAAACAAGTCACGTCAGGGGTAGCGACCTGGTAGCCTCACGCCACAGCAAGTCCATCCCGCTTTGCGGCGGGCTCTGGTGAACACCGGGGGCTACTTAGACTCAGCTCCCTGGCGTGGCTTAACTATCATCGCTTGCGGTGGTCCAGCGAATCCACCTCTGCAGTGAATTCCCCATAGAACTCTATGAGATAAGTAGCTCAGCCGCTGATTGGCTAAGCAGGACGAGCCCTTCTTCTGCCCAACCAATCACAGTACTAGAATATTTCCCATAGACAGTAATAACTTTTAGGGCGCCCTTCTATCGCGCCCTTCTTGCTCCACTCAAAATAGACGCACTACATATGATTGGTGGATTCATATTGCTGCCTGGGCTCAACCAATCAGCTCTTTTCTGCCTTTTTTACTGTATTTTGAACTGTCCGCCCTTTTCATTTGATTGGTCAATACTTCTCCATAGGTTATAATGGTTCACTGTCGCTCCTATTCTGATTGGCTGGTTTTTGCCGACCAATGAGAAGACCTTCAAGAATTTGAATTACTGTATATCCCGGCAATTTTCGATATCGCAATTCCTGATGTAGAGCCGGTCTCGGCGACAAAAGCGTTGTTAGTGATTTTATTTCTGTATGTTTATAGAAGGTTTTAGCTCTTTTACAGAGAATGTTTTACACTTAATAAAAACGATTTATTTACTAATACTCCACGCCGCACGGAGCTGAGATTTCAGTGCCCCCATCTCTCCATAGACTACAGTGGGAAAAAGTAGCTCGCGCTCTGATTGGCCGGGATAGCCAAGCGCCCGCTAGTTCAAACAAGCCGCTCTGTTCTGCCTTTTTTACTGTATTTTGAACTGTCCCGCCTTTTCATTTGATTGGTCAATACTTCTCCATAGGTTATAATGGCTCACTGTCGCTCCAATTCTTATTGGTTGGTTTATGCCAACCAATGAGAAAAGCTTACAGAATTTGAATTACTGTATTTCCCAGCAATTTTCTATATCGCAATTCCTGATGTTGCACCGGTCACGTGATTTGATTGATGTATGTTTTTAGAAGGATTGAGCTCTTTTTCAAATAATATTTTACACCTAACAATAACGCTTTTTTTTAATCATACTCCATGCCGCACGGAGCCGAGAGCCGAGATGTCCGTGCCCCGATCTCTCCATAGACTACAATGGGACAAAGTAGCTCGCGCTCTGATTGGCCGGGATAGCCAAGCCCCCGCTAGTTAAACCAATCAGCTCTTTTCTGCACTTCTACTGTATTATGAACTGTCCCGCCTTTTCATTTGATTGGTCAATACTTCTCCATAGCTTATAATGGGTCACTGTCGCTCCTATTCTGATTGGCTGGTTTCTGCCGACCAATGAGAAGCGCTTAAGAAATTTGAATTCCTGTATTTCCGGCAATTTCCAATACCTAGTTCCTGATGTAGCGCCGTTCTTGATTTTTGAAAAGTGATTTTATCTATGTATTTTTTTTTTATAAGGTTTGAGCTCTTTTTCAGATAATGTTTTACACCTAATAAAAGCGATTTTTGAAATCATACTCCATGCCTCACGGAGCTGAGAGCTGAGATATATTTTTATATTTTTTTCCGCTCATATTAAGTTCTCGCTTCACTTCGCCTCCTCCGGCTCATTTAGACCACATTCAACTAGGTCTGCCTGTCGGAGCTGGCGAGCGCTGCAATGCGCCGCACTTTTCCAAGCCGCGATCAAACATGCTTCGGAGTATTCGAATGTGGTGCGTTCCGCCCAGAACGCCACACACGCTCCCATTGCACGCCCTTCATGTTAGGGCGCATCCAAAAGTGGCGAAGGTTGCACCTAACATCGCCTCACTGCGTCCGACAGAGGATTCAGATCGGTGAGGCGCCGATTTCGCCAGAAAACAGGCGCAACTCCCGATCATAGATGTCGCCCATTGTGTCATACATATTTTATAGTAAATTACGCCTGTAGTCAGTGGTGCGAAGGCCGCCATATTGAGCATATATACAATAAAATACTTTTATTTCACTCAGTGCGTCTCAGTTTGGTGCTAATCGTGCATTAGTACGATAGTTTGTTGAAAACTATCAATTGTAGTCCTACGGGGAGGGAAATTTTG